>PVJO010015457.1:0-44959 GCA_004026905.1 Hystrix cristata
TGTGCTGGGGATCGAACTCAGGGCACGGTGCTTGCAAGGCAAGTACTGTAATCACTGAGCTATATCCACAGCCCCTAAAGCATTATTATTTTAACATATATATTTTGCCTTGTATACCGAATGAAATCTTTGAGGAAAGGTATTGTATTTTAGGCATTGTGTGAGTGTGCCTATCCTTTAAATGCAAGTTTCAAAGCAAATACTATTATTGAGTGTTCAATATTTTTTTGTTTTTATCGGAAAATATGTCATCTAGCTTACCACACTATATGTAAAATTTCATCTTTAATGAACTTTAAAAAATCTTTCAATAATGATCTGAGCCACTTATAGTTCACAAATTTGATTTGGTTTCCATCTTGGAAAAACTTCAATCTGGCTGGTATTAATAGCTCCAGACTTTATTTTCTCTCTCTAAAAAGTGTGTCTACAGTACATGATAAATCCATTAGTTAAACCGCATTATCTTGGGATCCTATCATCATTATATCTCAGCACTGTTATAGCTTAAAATGCAGTCTCCAACCCCCTGCCAAAAGTGTCTATCACAATTTGTCAAGCAAATATAATCTGACTGAAAGATGCACAATGACTGTTGAAAAAGGGTTGCATGTTAAAGCAATGTTTTAAAAGATGGGGGGAAAAAGCGTCTTATTTTTCCAGTAAAAAAAAAAAAAAACTTGAAAATATTTGATATTGAACCTTCCTGTCCACCACAGCACCCTCCTTTAATTTTTATCAAGCTGATAACCTGTGGTGATGAGACAGACAAGAAGCACCCAACTCACTCGTTTTATCCTGTTCTGGCTGGAGAGGGCCGAGGCTTGCCCAGTGGCCAGTATGCCTTTTCCCTTGCTTTCCTTTGCTCCCTCTTTCCCCCTAGTCAACTGAGAGAGTTGGCTTCAGTGTCCTCCCTGACTATCAAACCACCATTCTCCATTCAAACACGAGTGCAGCTGACCAGTCAGCATGGTGCCCCTCCCTGCCTCCCACCACTTTAGATGATATAGTTGGCTTTTTTTTAGAAGGGAGGGGGCACTCTGGAGTGGCTGAGATCAGGAAGGGAGGGGTATGGACCCTTTACTTGCAAACCCAACATTCATAATAAACTTACGACCCTGCCCCGATGGAAATAGGCCTCCCTACAGCTGCTATATAAGCAGCACTCCGCAGCTGCTTCTCAGGTTTTAGTCTAGGAGGGCTCCCTCCTGTGAACTGACCTGCTGTGCTACAGCACAGAGCTTGTTAAAACAAAGACTCACTTTGATGTTCCTGTAAACCTGCGCATGATTTATTTCTCAAGTATTGAGTGCTCTGAGAATCCTAAAAAATCTATTTGGGAATTTTTACCTTGGTTAGTGTAGACAGAGTGGTCATTTCAAAAGAAAGAACAATAAACCCTCAGAGCTGTTAACATTGAAGAGCTCCAGAGGCAAAGACCAGGGCCAGAGACCAGCACCCAGCACCCCGCACCCAGCACCCACCTACTGTGTCCAGCACAAGCTGGTACCAAAAGATGGTGGCCATCAGCAGCAGAGCTCAGCACCTAGTACAGTCTACCTGCAGGGTCCAGCACGAGCTGGCTCGGGAAGGTGGAGGCTGGTAGCAGGAGTAACCAGCAGCTGACTGTAGATTCCCAGCAGTGTGTGGTATCATCTGGTGACATTGTGACAGCTTGCAGTGCTGCACTTTGCTGGTTTACCATTTTGATCTGAATCAGGCAAAAGAACCCTAGACTGACTGGCAACAGTGACATTATTTGACAATGGTAATATGCACATACTAGATAAGAATATTCAAAAATTCTCTTACAAAAATATTCACCCCCCCAAAAATGAAACAGATAGGTACTTTCTGCCCAGGGAATTCTCACGTTCACGAACTAAATATATCCCTTTTTACCTAAAACCATGATAGAGTATGTTCCTTGCTAGATTAATGTGGTATTTTTGATCTTTCTTTGTACCAATTAGGATGTTGTTGGCTTATTATCTCCACCATGGACTTTATTCTCACTTCCCCACCAGGCATACATCCCTTCAGCACTGCCCATGTTCTTTCTTAGTTGTAATTTTATTAAGAACAAATCAATATAAATATATTCGATAGTCCAGACTAAAACAGGGATGAGGTGAAACAAAACCAAACCAAATTCTTCATTTATCTAAAGGTAACATAATGGTAGATTATTCTTAGGGCAGAGAAAATATTTCGGCATATTTTAATTAGGTTGTTTCTGGCTACCACCACCACCAACTTTTTGAAGGACAGTGTCCTGTACACACATTAAACAGCTTATTGTACAGGAAGACCTGTGCTATCTCCCTGGGAGGCCTTTTTGCCTTCTTATTTTGATTAATCCCTTCTCTTCCACTAGATATCAGTTTCAATACTGCTGTCACCAAATCACTATCTCTTACTTCCCCAGGTGTTAGACAATTCTCTCTGAGCACCCAGAACTAGTAACACTTACTCTCAGGTAAACATTATTTTTTAAAAAGTTTATCCTCTTTATTAGTACATAGTGTCATACATTCATCATAGGGAGTTTGTACTTTGCATAACACATCTCAATTCTTCTTTTTTTCCCATTTCCCTCCCTTCTTTCAACCCTTTTTCCCCCTCCCATTCAGTCTTTGTATCCATTTTTTTCATTCTTCTTCTTTTTTTTTCCTTTTCCCTTCCTTCCCTCCCCTCTTCCCTTTCCCATTTGAACACATTCTTCCTGCTTCCTAATATCTCACATAAACTTTATCAGGTAAACATAATTGTCTTTTCCCTTCAGGGGCTTCAAACTTCTTAGAATAACAACTACACCTTATTTGTCTCTATGTCTCTATGATTCCAGTTCTATTGGATGGCTTTATATGCTGAAGGATCAAACGAATCTAAGATCTAGATCTATGATTTGCCCAAACAGCTATAGATGCAATTACCTCTAAGAAGCTCATTGGGGATTCACTTACAAATCTTAGTCCTATCTAAGAACTGTCTAAAAGCATTACTAGATTTCCAATACCTAAGAGATTGGAGAAAGTGAAGACTTTCAAAAATAGAAGCACTGGGCTTGGCAGCAAGAGAAAACATCAGGTGATCTGACCATAAAGAAAGAAACAGAACAGAACTAATCTGAAACAAACAGCTAAGAAAGCAATGGCACCCCACCCAAATTGCAACAAAATAATAAAGCACGAGCACATAAAAAGAGGACATACAGATAGTATTTGGAATTAAACAGTACAGGGATGTGTGCGACCCAGTAGGTTCTGAGCCCATGAACTCCCTACAGAATTATGTAATAATTGCCATAATTCTGACTGAAATAAAAACAAAATACCTTTGTTAGTAGTATTCATTACTCATCCATAGCAGCGAAAGTCTTAGAAAAGAAGCATCTTGCTCTATAGATATTAAGGATTAAGGTAAGAGAAGTTAATGATTCATTGAAGGTTACCAAAATAAGTAAGTGAAAGCTACTATTTACACTCAGTTTTCTGATTCCAAATTCATATTCTTCCTTCTTCTTTCATAAAACAAGAGAAAGCAGGGGATCCTGATATAAATCTTAGATAATTTTCTACCAGAAACAAGAAAATATATTATGTAAGTTTTAATGAGCAAATTAAGAAATATGTAGGAAAAAAGTCAGGCTTAAATGCAACCAGTGGCATGTCTCAGCCACATGTGTGTGGACACATCTCTGTCCTAGATTATGGTCTCAAATAAAAGCAAGTCAATTACTTAAGAGAAATATCTGGAAAGTTTGTGGCCATGTTCTATATAATATAAAGTTCCAAATAAAACTTTTCATTGAAATATCACAAAAGGGTTAAGGATGACTTGGGATGAAACAATATTTCCAACTATTTCAACTTCGTTTTTGGCACTGTCTTCTGAACCTTGCACATTTTCTTTCTTTCTTATATTGAGTGGCTTTTCAAGTGGTCCTGCCGTGAGCCAGTAGGATTACTAAGAGGTTTCTGATTTCATAGCTATTTTTTATTATATTTGGAAGCTAGTCTTAAGTAGAGCTAAAACTCCAGGGCCACTATTTTAGAGTAGTAAAGATTGACATCTAAATTATGATCTAAAGAAAGTACCAGGCCACAGCTTTCACTGAATGTAGAAAGGAGTAAAAAACAGATTTGCCTCCGAAAAGGTTGTTATTTGACATCCTTGAGAAATTTTTAAGCATGTTAAATTCTAAATCTCAGCAATGACCATGTAACAGACATTTGGCTTACATCTGTTACTCTTAGTTAATTCCCAGCTAAAGTTCCTTAAATCTGTACTAATAGCTCTCTCTTCTCCTGGGGAAAATATAGTTGTGTATGATTTGAGTCTAAAATAGATGTTTTAGGGTTTACCAATAGTCAATGGTATGACATAATACAAAAACATAAGTTGTTGTGAAAAGTAGGGAAAGGAGATATCTGACATTTTAATTTAATTCTAGATGTAAGCTGCAGAATGACTAACTGTATATTCCAATGAAATCTAAATAAAATAGTAAGTGCTAAATGCTCTATGTCTCATTCTCCACTTGAATGAAGTTTAGAGAAGTTAAGAAACATATCTAAGTTTACTTAGACAGGAAGAACCATGCTCTATGGCTACAGTAATTTTCTTCCCTCTCTTCCTCCACAAGAGTTCTTTTCTTTACCCTTCAATCTGGAATTTAAATAATACCACTAAGAACAGTTAACCCTAGTCCTCACTACCCTGTGTGGCACAGATGCCCCATCTCTGTGCTTCCACTAATACCTTGCATGTTTGTCTCAGCATTCACTAGACAGAATAAAACCAAGTTTGGTCATTTCATAATTTAACTCACTAGATTCTAACCCTATTGAAAGCTGAAACCATATTATATCAGACCCGGTGAACCAAACACCTACAGTATTAATATAAGTGAAGTAATTATGGAATGGTTGTTGCATAAAGTGGCATACATTAAAATGAGAAATAGGTCTATGTAACTTCTAAAGCAATGCATTTTGGTGTGACAAGGTCCAAGTGATAAATGGAGCAATTTTTCCAAAAATGAAGTACTAAACTGATGATGAATTGTGTACCATCACATAGGAGATTGTCTTGATTGGGCAGAGAATATGTTCTATGACTCTATGTTTGCAAACAGCTATGCATTCTAAGGCAAATTCATATTTATTCTGCAAGACAAAGGTAAGAGTTTTTCCTAAAAGCCTGAGGTATTATACCAGCTTCACTGGTCATGGGAACAGAGAGAAAAAATGACTGACTTTCAACTGACCAAAAGTGGGCTATGTGAAAAACAAGGAAACAAACACCTCCCCACTATCCTAGCACAAATCAATCCCTTTAATTTCTGCCTCTAACTTGACTGTTATATTTGGAAGACGTGTAATGTAATACAACGATGCTTAGAAATCTACGTATGTTAAGACTGATTCAAACCACATATCCATATGATAAGATCGTATTCTGTTCTGATTATTTTCATGTGAAATATCAGCTCTTAGTTTTCTGAAATTATCATCAATACTATTATGAATGGGGAAACAGCATTTCACGGATGCTTAACATCAAGCTATAAACACAAATGCAATTTGGAAGAAGCCCAGACTGTGTATGGATTAGGTCAAGAATATGGCTGTATGTACTGCCTGCAGCTTGTTGTGAGACAGTGACTGTGGCTGTGTGAGAAGGCTGGAATGAGCATAGAACAACATACACACAGCACTGGGGCACCCACCAGGATTCAAATTCATGGCTGCTAATTCTAGGCTGGATGGTTCTCCACTTTGCCACTCAAACAGGTTTGTTGAAGTGCTGATATTACATTGTCTTGTTTTTACCAAGCACACAAAATTGGAACATAGAGTCAGGGAACATAGACTGGGCATTGACTGTTCAGAGTATATATTCCAGTAATAAAATAATATTAAATAACCTTACATGTACGCAAACTAACCAGGATGCTACGTGCTACATATCTCATATCTTCCTGACAATTTTGTCAGATTGATCATTATTATCTTTGTTTTACGAGAACTAATATATCCATTGTCGGTTAAGTGGATTTCCTAACATGACACAAATAATGTGGAATAAAGTCAGAACTGAAAGTTTGATCTCTATCTTCAAAGCCAAAGTTTATCCTAAGCTCTGATACTGTACCTCATGGCTTCATTTTGCTTGCTACCTTCACCAGGGTGATCTTATGAAATAACAAGATTCTGAGAGGCAGAAAGTTGTATTAATATGCTATTACAACTACCACAAACATCCTATGTACACTATAAACATATAGAATTGTGGCATAAACAGTCACTGTTGGAGATGGTAATAGTGGTAACTGTTGTGTCAGGTTTGAGTCACTTTCCTTAGCACATCTAATGTTTTTGAGTGTATTAGTCAGCTTTCCCGTTGCTGACACCCACAAATTAAAGGGAGAGAGATTCTTTTGGCTCACAGTTTCAGTGTATTCAGTCCATGATCAACTGGCTGCAGCACTGAAATATCATTGTGGAAGAGAATGATGGAACAAATCTGCTTAGTTCATGCCAGCCAGGCAGCAAAGCAGGGAAACAGAGCCAGAGAGAAGTCAGGAACCATATATACTAACCCAGTCATGACTCCATGACCCTCCCAGACTCATGCAGAAATATACTTTACTAATCCCCTAACTGCCTTTTAAACCAATACAGTTGACAGTCCAGCTTAACTGTCATATTGAGTCTAGATGGATATGGTGATAATAGTAAATACGGCAATGGTCTTCTACATTTCTTTTCTTTCTTTTTTTCTTTTTTTTTTTGTGGTGCTGGGGATTGAACTCAGGCCCTTGTGCTTGCAAGGCAAGCACTCTAATCACTGAGCTAAATCCCCAGCCTGGTCTTCTACATTTCTTAATTTATTATTCAATCACAGTTGGGAAATGATGTTCCCTTGTTCCCCAACCAAAAGTTACACACGTACACACACACACACACACACACACACACACTCTCTCTCTCTCTCTCTCTCTCTCTCTCTCTCTCTCTCTCACTCACACACGCATGGCACCCAGGAACATTTTGCTGTGTAGTTTCTTGTTAAGTACAATTGTTAGCTAATTATCATTCAGTTGTTTTTGGCTAATATTACATGGTAGGATAAACAGCTGAAATCATGCCCATTAAAGAGGCATCATTTATACAATGCTTTGTTACTTGTGGTAGTGCAAATTTATTAGTAATTTTTTAGATACCAGTTATTCAGATTTTTATTACAGCAGCATAGTGTGACTATTGTTCATTGCCTAGAATAATCCACACAGCTGTCTTTTGGATTCTGGTTTGGTAATCTTTAATCTTAAGTACTCACTAATCTGACTATTATTTAGATTAATATCCAATACTGACCTTGATTAGACTTGAGATTCATCCAATATTGATTTTTTTTTTTTTTTTTGGTGCTGAGGATTGAACTCAGGGCCTTGCACTTGTGAGGCAAGCACTCTAACCACTGAGCAAATCCCCAGCCCCCAATATTGATCTTGATTAGACTTGAAACATAACAGAGGTGAGGATGATGTCAGAGACACGGTGTTCTTTTTGGAGTATTTCTTCGGTGCATGGAGCACAAAATAAAACCCTTCACGTTATCTGTGAGTTTTATTTCTTCATAATCAACCTTCTTCATACTATCTCCCTATGATTATATTATCTCAATTATAATATATATTCTTAGATATTATCCATTCTAATATATAATAGAGATTGTAGCTCCATCTTCCAGGCCCGTCATTTAACAATGCAGCTTGTTATGCATTCAGAAATATCTAGAATGTGAAATTAAACAAAAGAAGCATGCAGATATCACGTGAGTATATATAAAAATGTCTTTGGCACTTTGTTTGCAATTAAAATACTTCTAAATATACCTAGTGCACGTCTGCATCCAATTAAAAAATGAAAAGTAATTGGTAGAATTGTAATTTCTATAAATAGATATTCATTTAGTTTTGTAACCCCCAAGAGTCTACAATTACAATTAGTTTATATTGTCACAGTCCATAAAATATGCCCTTTAATTAAACATATTAGAGCCTTGACAAAACAGAGTTCAAAAATGAAAGTGATTCATTTTTATAATCTGTTTCTTTTAATTTTTATAAAGCTCTTTCTCCTAAAACATATAGATTCACTTGCACATAGACTTTTTTGTGTCGGTATGGAACTTCCATTTTAACTAAGAAATAATTTCTTTGTTTTGATTAAAATGTCCTTTTATTCTTGAAAGGGCAACTAAATGAACTGAATACTTACATGTGGAAAAGGTTTTATAAACTGGAACCTCTGGCACAACCTATCAGTTAAGCAGTTTATTATTTTATAATGAAAAGACATTATCACTAATAGGTCAAACAATTCTTTCATTCTCCTGTTATTTTCTTTTTTTTTGTAATGGTAAATACAGTGTTGTTATCTTTGGACAGGATGACAGCTTCAGGCAAGAGATACAACTCCAGGGACTAGCACTTTAATTTAAAAAGCCAAGAGGAAAAAGCACAGGAGGAAATCAGACACGACAAGTCTGGAGACAAAGGCTGCATTTCACAGTCCAAAGTTGGACAAGGAGACCCTGCTGAATCTCCAGTCACTCCAGAGGTTGGACTTTTAACAGCAGAAACAGGATAGAGAAGCAAACGGCTTAAGCCTCTTTCGTGAGTTGTTGATGACAGACATTCAGCATGGGATGATACCCAAGCTATTCCTTTCCAGAGCTGATATTTAAGGAGAGGCAAGAAGCTGCTTTTTGTTTGGTGTAAGAAACTACTTTCTCCTACTTTGTTCAGGAGAAGTATAACTAAACCCAGTGGGTTCATCCCCCATGAGAAAGCCAGTATATCATGAGATAAAATAACTAATAAAGGTGTATTACTTTCAGTAAGCAAAGTGCACACTGGAGATAATTCTCAAAGCAGTGCCTCCCAGCACGAAGAAAGCAAGGGACTTTTATTGGGGAAACATATGTACTTTATGTAGGAAAGACTCAGCATCTCGTGTAGAGTCAAACACCCAAGGGCCGAGGATTCAGTACTATAATGAACAAGGTTTACTTTAGGTCACCCAAAAAGAGTGAGTCAGAGTAACACCGAAGTTTTGGCTGTTTCTTTGTAAGGTACTCTGGACGATCCTTAACAAGTGAACACACAAAAAACAACTTTGAAGAAATGTTAATAGTCACTTAAACAGGCAGAAGCTACTCCCCCACTCTACAAGTCTGGGTGTCCCTAAAAGTACCTATCCAATGGCCAACAAATTGTATACTTACGCAAATAAAGATGGTAACATGTCTTCCTCTATTCTATCAATAAACAAGGATTTCTAAGCATGTACTAAGTGATAAATACACCAACAGGAGAGGGGGAGAGACAGAGACAGAGACAGAGAGAGACAGAGACAGAGAGAGAGACAGAGAGACAGAAACAGAGAAAATGGGTAAGAGAGAAAGTGTGATGTTGCAATACAATGCTGAATATTCATTTTTGCTGTGAGAACAGATAATTTAAGGACCAAGAAGTACCCATGTGAATGATTTATTCATAGCAGATAATGATTTCTCGAAAGCATTTGATTCATGGTTAGTGGTATGCCTGTTGTCTCAGTTTGGCAGTTAGTATGCACACATATTTTTTTGAATTAAATAATTGGACTATATAGTAAGAAAGAAAAACACGGGGTCAGGCAGTTTTTAGCAAGGTCAGGGTGACATTATGAAAAGGTAGTGGCTTTTAATGTTAAAGAAGTAGACATTAGGAAGTATAAAAGAAGGGTGATCTGATTTCAGCAGGGAGAAAGCAATGTTTGTAGTTTTTTGAAACTCGTTTTATGTCTAAATGTGCTTGGAACGCAGCTAAAGGAAAATGATAAATGATGATAAAGAGGAGGGAAGGAGGTCACTGGTGTTGGTGGCAATGATGTTAAAAAAATTCTCAACATTTAATATTCCTATTTCTTTCATTGACTGTTAAACTTTTTGTAAAGTTTGGGATGATTCATTAATCTTCATAAAAATCCAATAAAGTTAATGCAATTCCTGGGACAAACTGTCAGTATTTTTAAAAGCCTGGAGGAGAATTTCAATACAGTTACATGGGTTAAGTAAAATAACATTTTTCATATTTTGGGTGAAGAAATGGTATCAACTCATTATGGAAACCCTGGTTATCTGTCTCACAGTAATTAAATGTTCTGAATGATATATGTACATGGATTCAAAAAATAACAATGTACAAAAAGAGACATTGATTTAAAATGTAGTTCATTTGCTAGACAAAGATAAACTGTGAGTTTTAAAAAAGGTAATAAAAAAGATCCTTCTTGGGGAAGTGCTGGGGATTGAACCCAGGGCCTTGCGCTTGCAATGTAAGCACTCTACCACTTGAGGTAAATCCCCAACCTCTAAAAAAGATCTTTAGTGGTGAAATATTTGTGAAAAATACACATAAATTCTATTCATAACTTCATATTTTTACTTGTAAGTCCAAAACTTTAAAGACAAAGGAGATATCATAGATGAACATGATGTTAGGCTCGATCCCCCAAGTTCTTAAAGCAATTGCTTGCATGTAAGTCATTGTTTATGAGCTAGTCTGGGAAGTTAATTAATTTTTAGTTAATATCTGAAACAAAGAGACCTCCATTTGTGTTATCTTTTGTTACAAATTAGCAAAAGAATGTCTGACAAGTGTTCAATATCTTTCCTTGCGAATCCAGTTCCTTTCTCTTCCCTGCCTAATATTGATTCTTCCCTTACTACAGTCTACTTCTGATCGTGAGGATTTATCTGGAATCTCTTCACCTTTGGCTTATCGTGTCACAGGAATGCAATGCTATCTAATATGAGTTGTATTTTGCTTTAATTAAGTTGTAATATTTAGAACAGTTTAAAGGAAAATTGAACAGGTTGTATAGAGAATTAATATCTCTCGCAAGACATTATCTCTTAATAGTAATATCTTCCATAAACATGGTATGTTTACTATAATTAATGAGCAACAGTAATACACTAGTGCAAATACTATTATTTCTTAAATTCATAGCTTACATTAGGATTCACCCTTTTTTACTTTTCGTGGACTGAAATCTTTGACTAGTCCTCAGTACTGAGGAATTTTGTCTAGTTTTCAAAATAAAATTGTATTTCAAAATTTGTTCCATTTCCTTTTGACTTCATTTTTATATAAGGTTTCAGAATTAGATCAAAGTTCATTATTTTGCCTGTGATAGTCAATTGCTCTGACACTATTTGTTGAAAATGCTATTTTTCTTCCACTGAATTGAGTTTTGAAATTTTGTCAAAAGCCAGCTGGGCATTACCCATGTTGGTCAATTTCTTGGTTCTTTTTTCTGTTTCAAAGGCCTATGGGCCTATCTTTCCACTAATACTACACAGACAGCATTAAGATTACTACATAGTAAGTTTTGAAATCAGATAGACTGATTTTTCCATTTTTTCAAAATTGTTTAGCTATTCTAATGCCCTTGCCTCTTCATGAAATTTTTTGAATAATATTGGCTATGTCTGAAACTTTTTTGCTGTAATTTTTGTAGGAATTGTACTTGCATTTCATTTTGGGGAGAAATCACATCTTTGCTTCTCTGAGTCTTCTAACCTATAACACGGCACACCTCTGTTTTTACTGAGATCGTTAATTTTTTTATTAGCATTTTATAATTTGAATCGAAGAAATCCTGTACATGATTTGCTAGACTTACATCTAACTACTTCAATTTTTGCAATTATAAATTACATTTATTGTTCATTCTAGCATATCCTTCTTCAATGCTATGGAACTGTAATTTATCTGTATGTTTATCATATATTCTGCAAACTTACTGACCTCTTTCATGAGTTCTGGAGGTTTTTAGATATTTTGGGGACTTTTTATGTACATAGCTATGTAATCTACAAGTATAAATATTTTTCCTTTCTAATCTGTATTTTATTTCCATTTCCTGTGACTTTTACTACCTAGAATTTCTAATGCTGTTAATAATGATTAGATGTCCCCATACTATTCTGAATATCATTAGATAAAATGCTACATTAGGTTTTTGAACATGTTTCTTTTTATCAAATTGAGGAGGTTTCCAGTTTTCTGTACTTTTATCAAGAATGGGACCAAGAGATGGAGGGAAGAAGGAAGGAAGGGAAAAGGAGAAGTGAAAACAACTAAGATGTGTTATGTGTGTGGACCAGCTCCCCACAATGAATGCAATCATTATGTACTGCGAATATGTGCTAATAAAGCAAATAAAGGGTTGCTCTATTGTTAAAAAAAATGGTGAATTTTGTCAAGTGCCGTTTCTACATTGATTTTTATGGTTGGGTGATTTTTAAATTTAAAATTTTTAAATTTTTAACCTCTAGAATATTGAACCAGACTCTCCTTCTGGGAATACATCCCTCTTGATTATCATATCTAATATTTTCACATATTTCTGAATGCTACTTTTCAATAATTTATTAAGAAAATTTTGTTCTCTATTACTAAGGGATATTAGACTATAATTTTCTTATTTTGTAGCATCTTTGTTTAGATCTGCTATCAGGGTAAAATTAGTTTTATAAATTGACTTGGAAATTGTTCTATTCTACTTTCTGGAAGATATTGTGTAGAACTGGTGTTAATTTTTCTTTAACATTTGTTAGAATTCTCCAGGGAAACCATCTGGGCATGGAAATTTCTATTTTTGGAGATTTAATTTTAAACCCAATTTCCTTAATAGATGTAGGGCTATTCAAATTATCTGTTTCATATCGGGTGAGCTATGATGGTTCATGTTTATTTTAGGCATTGGTCCATTTCATCTAATTTGTCAAATTTATGCATGCAGAGTTCCCAGAATGCTCACTATTATCATTTTGCAATCTATAGAATCAGATATTTTGTCTCCTGTTTCATCAGACTTATTTGAGACTTGATAATTTTTTCCAAACATTTCTGTTTATTTCATTGATTTTTTTCTATTGATTATTATTTCCAATATCACCGATTTCATTTTTTTTTTCTTTTGTTTTCTTTTTGGTTTGTTTGGTCTTCTTTTTCTTGATTTTTAAGGTATGAGATAGATTATTGCATTGAGATTTTTTTCTTTTGTGTAACACTTGAATGTAGTGCTATAAATTTCCCTCTCAGCAGCACTTTAATAGGGTTCTGTGCATTTTAGTACATTGTTTTTAAAAATACACTCGATTCAATTTACTTTAAAAAAAACTTTCCTTTGACCCAAGTTCAATCATGATATACTTTCTCTGGGAATTTGAAGAGAATGGGGATTGAAATTAGGAGGCTTAACAAATGTCAATCAGATCCTGTTGGTTATGATGTTTTGAGTTCTTTTTTATTTTTTTTAACTTTTCAGTGTATTTGTCTTATTGATTGCTGAATTAAGGCTTTCGAAATTTTGAACTAAGATTATGTATTTTTCTGGAACTTTTGTTTCTATTCATTTTTACTTCATCTATTTTGTGGCTATGCTCAGCAGTTAGTGCATACCTATTTAGGACTGTGTTATCTTCTTCGTGGAATGATGTATTAGTCATTACATGATTTCTTTCTACCCCTGGTAATTTCCATTTTGCACTGAAGTCTTCCTTATGAGATATTAATATAGTCATTCTTGTCTTTTATTCATTAATATTTATGTGATATAACACTTTCCTCCTTTTACTTTTGAACTGTGCACATTATTATATAAGAAATAAGTATTTTGTATACATAGTACATAGCTGTATCTTGTATTTCAATCCACTCTGCCAATCTTTGCCTTTTAACTGGTGTGCTTAGACCATTTTCATGTAATGTAATTATTTAAATACAAGGGCTTGTTTGCCATTTTATTTTTGGATCCTAATGCTTTTTATTTTTCTTTAAACTGCTTTTTTTTTTTTACTTTTTGGGTTACTTGGTTAATTTTTACAAATTCATTTGGATGTTTCTATAGTGTTGTGAATTTATCTCATTATTTTTGCATACTTTTTGTTTGTTTTGTTTTTGGTATAGTTGTTAATGTCATAATGCTACACACACATACACACAGTTTTATCAATCTACTATTATTTTACCAACTCAAGTGGTATATACACGCATACAAACCTTTCCTCTCTTTCTATCACTTTAACATCCCCATTTATAGTTCTCTTGAATATTTTGTCTACATTCACTTAGAACCAATGAGAGTGTTGTAACTTTTTGCTTTAATTTCCAAATATAATTTAAGGAAGTCAAAAGAAGAATAAACAAGTAACTCTAATGTTTATTTTTGTTCATTGAGCTCTTTCTTTTTTGCGTTCCAGGATTTCTTTGTGCATTGCCCTTCTGTTTAGGGAACTTCCTTTTTCTGTTCTTTTAGTGTCTATCTACTAAGCCAAGTGCCTTTAGTTTTCCTGCATCTGCTAGTGAATTAATATTCCTTTTATTCTTAATTTTGATGAATAGAGGTTTCTGAGTATACAGTTCTTTTCAAAACTTGAAAATTGTTGTGCCCTTTCCTTCTTTCCTTCCCTTCTCTCCTTCCCTCCTTCCTTCTTTCCTTCGTACATTTCCTCCTTCCCTCCTTCCTTCCTTTTTCCTGACAAAAATTCATCTATTATTTGTTTTCCCCATATACTTTAGGTGTCTTGATATTTTCATAATTTTTCTTTGCTTCTGAATTTAGAAGTTTGTGACTTTGGGGGAGTGTATGGATTTCTCAGTATTTTAAACCTTTTAACTTGCACAGCCTCTTCATTTTTCAGTTTTATGCTTGTTTGCCAAATTTGGGAAATTTCAAACATTATTTCTTTGGTTATGTTTTCAACATTACTTCTTTGGTTATGTTTTCAACATTACTTTCTTCCTCTTCCTTTTCTGGGCATCAAACGAAAAGAAAGTTAGATCTTTTACTACAACTTTACATGCCACTGATGTTACAGAATTTTATTTTAAGTTTGTACTTACAGCTTTTCTGTTGTTTTTAGTGGGGAATTTCTACTGTTTCACCTTTATCTTCACTGTTTCTTAGGTCTCGTCCATTCTGTTTGTGAGCCCATTCATTGAGCTGTTTTAAAGATTGTGTTTTGTAACATATAGTTTACATTTTCCATTTGATTTTTCTTACATTTACTATTTCTTCTCTCAAATATCTCATTTTTATTTGTCCAGTTAAAATTATTTCCTTTGGTCGAATTCCTTATCATGGTCTTTTAGAAATACAGATCCCGACTCCATTGTTGGCTGTTTGTAACACACCCTGGTGTGTGAGAAGAACAATGTATGGCTTCTGCCAGATGTATGGAGCTAAAGGCTTTTCTTTACTGTTCAGCTGCAGTGGAGTAGTTATTTCCCACAAATTTTACATATTTTCTTTACTCATTCTCATTATGATTTTTGCATTGAACACAATTTTTGGGGGTGGAGGAGTTATGTTTTTATCTCTATCTACTGAATTTTTGGCACCTTCAGTTCCAAATCTTCACAAAGTGAAGCAAATTTAAGTCCAGAATTCACTGTCATGTCATTAGTTGTGGCCTGAGTAGCTGACTGGTCTACTTTCTTCTCTTCCTTTTCCTTATCATGGTCTCCATGATATATAGTATATAACTTACTTTTATATATAATGTTAGCTGTATGTAGTGGGAAGACAGGGAAAATTATGTCTTCCCCATTTTCCAAGAAGCATAATTCCTTGAGCTATCCCATTTCTTTCTTATGAAACTTCTGGATTCAAAACAGGCATATGTTTCAACTTGTTAGTGTTAGTGAAATTCCTTTAGAAGAATATCTTTGTTCTCAGTAATATATCTAATTAGCTTTCTTGAATGAAGTGGAGATGCCATTTCCACAGAGATAAGGATTAACTTTTAAAACTATGTATTTTCTTTTGTAATTCATAGATATTGGAAAAAGGTAGATTTTTGAGAAATCATGTCACATTTTTTTCCTCAATCTGGATTATGGAAAGAGTTGGCTGTCAGTTTGAAAAGATTCTTTTCCTTCTAGTTCCAGTATAACAAATGTAGGCAAAAAATATAATTCATTACCCAATCTTCAAGGAATGTAATGGTTGAAGCTTATATATATATGATAAACCCTGTAAACTACTTAACCCATCACCCCACTTTCCCAACTCTTCAACTATGCAAATGTACACACATAGCGAAAACACTATGATAACATTGCTAGATCACAGTAGAAGAAAATAGGTTCTAATAAGGAGATTTGAGGAAGCAAAGTTCAGAGATGGGCTATGGCTTGTCCAATGATCCATGTATATTTTGCTTGATTTGTAAAAATTATTGAGAGAAGGAAAGGCATATATTAGGAAGAATTACGACAAGTTCAAATTTTTGTGATGTAAGATCATAAACTACCTCTTCTTTCACACACACATGCAGTCAAGTGATTTATCAGCAAAGAACATCTATTTCTAGTAAAAATCGCTACCATTCTTATAAAAATTTTAATTTTTTATAAATTAAATATTTATAAAAAATAGGCCTTAAATATTTATCAATTTGTTCAAATGTACAAGTAGACAATGATTTTTCTATAAAATAACTACTTCATATATAATTTACTGAATTTGAAAGATTTAATGGCATCTTTGTGTATCTTTTTATTCTTCTATAAGCTAAAATTAACATGATGAATGTAGTCCCATTATACCAAGTCATACTTTAAAAAAGTTGTCATTAGATGATCTACTCCTATATTTTTAGTTGTATCCAGAGACCATTTCATGTGTTTTAAATTTTCTTTCATTCCCACATTATCTTTCATATTATCAAGATATAATTTAATAACACAGCCCATATACTTAAGTCCATCACTGAAGACTCTGAGCACTAATAGCTTGTGAATGATGGATGTGCAGCACATAACCCCAGTTCCTATGAGGAAGATTTTAAAATCCATCATGTTCTAAGATCTCCAGGTTGACAGACATTCCGTAACAAAAAAATGGAAAAAGAAGTGTCATCCAATAACACTGAACAGGCTGCCCTGTAGGAAGTGGGGTTCTGTGTGGTATCTTTGTGTTTTAAGACAAACTTGCCTCTGAATGTAGCTAGAGAAAGAATGAATCAATAAAAAATTACAGTTTAAAAAAAAAGAATTAGGAATTTGTAAAATAAAAATATAGCTAACTGTGAACAGAAAAACAGAACAAAACAAAACAAAACAAAAAAACCAAAGAAACCCCCATACCAAAGTGGAGGAAAAACCCGGATGTTTCCTAGGCACTTACCTTCATCTGATTTTAGTTGGTTTGGGCTGCTCTAAAAAATTACCACAAAGGCAGTAACTTACAAACAGCTCATAGCTTAGCTCTGGAGGGTGAGGGGTATATGATGTAGGTGCCCCAGATGCAGGGTCTGGCGAAGGCTCTTTCCTTGGGCGCAGGAGTTTCTTGATGTGTCCTCCATGGCAGAAGCATTACAGACAGCTAAATTATGTAGAAATAATATAGACAGTCAGAGAAGGGCTGGGCCCTCGAGAGTGTCACTGCAGAAGATGAGAACACATCAACACTGTGGCCAAAGAGGTTGGGGGTTAAGGCCCTGAGTTCGATCCCCAGCATTGCTCCCCCTGAAAATCTGTGGCTAAAAGCACATCTGAAGAAGATTAAAGTCACAATGGCCAATTTACATACTTCCCTAAGGGACAAACAAAAGGTTGAGATTATTGTTACCCATTTCTTGAGATTTGACAAATAAAATAAACTATTATCTCATTAGGAGTGGGCCATATGCTCTTACCCACAAAGGGTAAGGTGACTAAGACTAAGACCAAAACAAGACTAAGACTATAGACTGTTGACTAAGGTTAAGGATGTCATTCATACGCCCTCGCTAATACTATCCAATATTGAATCAATATTATCCAAGTGGCTAAACTTGCAATCTATTGGTTGATTATAGTTTTGACACACGTCGTACCCACCTCGTGATTTTGCTCTATAAAACTTTCTCAGAAGTGGGCTCTTTGGCAACCCATTTGGGACCCCCCCAGGAGTTATTCCTGTTCCCCAGTTCCCATTCCCTATTCCTAGTCCCCAGTAAATTTACCTACTCTGAACCTCAGAATTCATTCTTCAGTTTTGAGGAACACAAACTCACTGTATCTGATATATAGTAGGTTGGGTGTGATACTTCTCATACCAGAAGGAATCAAGGGACTCTCAGGCCTCCTTTATTTGGCCACTAACTCCACAGATGAAGGATCCATCCTTATGATTTATGCAACTCTCTAAGTCCCAACTTCCTAATATCGTGCTATTATCTCAAGGGTTAGGATTTAGACATATGCATTTATGAAGGACACAGTTCAGGCCATAGCAGCCTGGTAGGGAGAATACCACTTCACATAGCCTGCTTTCCTTTTTCATCCTGAGAATAGCTTTAGAAGATACTATAGTTTCTTATTCTTTTTCCAATTTCCCACGAAGTAGCTCTTTCTGACAAGTAAAGAAACACAAAGTCGTGTTTGAAAAACTTAAGTTAATCACTTTGTATCAGTTACGTTTCTAGAATCAATGGTTTGTAAGAGAGCAGATTTAATATAACACATTCACAAAATAAACCATTCACACACAAAAGCCAAATGCCGGAGAGTGCAGAACATCTACCTTATGCACTGGAGACCTGAATGATCCAGTCAAGGGCTGGGAACCCACAGCAATGTCCCATGCACATCTGTGTCTGCACTAAAAGGCTGAAGAAATCTGTATTGGAACCAAAGTACGATGCTCCCAGTGGAAATGAAGACCAGAGCTCCCCGAAGTGTACAGCAGTCATCCTTGATGATACCAAGGCCCCGAACCCCTCCTGCGACAAGAACAGCCGAGTTCCCTTCAGGAGAACCAGCTGCAACAGAACTTCTCCTGGGAAATAGCTGGCCACCATCTTCTGCTCCTGTTCTCCCTTATGTCCTTTATGTTGTATTGGCAATAACCTTCAGGTGGATCTTCTACACCCAGAACACACCAACTCAGTCCAGCTGTGTGTTTCTGCTCAAGTTGACTATAATAATAAGTTGAACACACACTTCAAGAATTCCTGCTTTGTACATGTATATTTGAGAAATACTAACATGAAAAAAATTTATGAGAAAGCGAGAAAGAGACAGAGACAGAGAGAGACAGAGAGAAGAGGGGGGAGGGCTTATGTTGGAACATTTTTATTCAAGTAGAGAACCAGATCTGAACTTTAAATGGTAAGTAAAATTGTTGCATGAAGAAGTCTAGAGATAACTTGAAAGTAGATAAAACATCACTATCCAAAGCCTGGAGATAGTAGTGATTGAACAATAATAGAAATTAACATTTGTTGAAGACTTAGCACGTCAGTCTCTCTGAATTGTCACAAGAAAGATGGAAATAATTGTTTACATTTCATGACAGAAATAAAGATATTTGATGAGGTATTGTAGCAACTAAGTGGCAGATCCAGAGTTTTGACATGATGTTGGACAGCCTTGTCTTAAATATTTGGGCTTAAACGAGCTTGGTAAAATGATAAAATGATTATAAAAATCTTAGTTGCAATGAACAATGAGGAGTGGCATATTTTAATTTTGTGGTGTTAAGAGATCAAATCTTGGGTTCCTCACAAGCCAGACCAATTTTTACCACAAAACTATGACACTATCCCATCAAATTCTAATCTTTGACTACATTTTAAGGAGATTTAGATGCCATTCTCCAGAGTGAACTATTTTATAGTATTTGAAAATAGACATGGTCAAAGATTAGCAGCTAGTCCCTAAACATGGAAACTTAAATTGTATTATTGAAATAATACAAATGACTGGAAGAATGAACCTGACCTGAAGCATCATTAGTAGTCAAAGAAAAGAAAAAAATGTCCACATGGATGTTTTGCAAGTAAATAAGTAGAATATAGTCATCAAAATGATAGCAAAAACTGTGTGTCTCACTTTTCATGTTCTAAAGTATTTTGCCAGTGAATTAACAAATTAAATAACAGCATTAACATTTAAAAAGGAGAAGACGTGGCAAGTACTTCTATCATGCAAAGCTGATGAATTTACTCACATAAATGTAGTTTGTAAATATTTAGTAATTATTTCAAGTTTTATGAAACAGATGTAATATTAACATGATGGAATACTTCACACAATTCAAGAATCCTCTGGTATTTTATTAAATACAGTGCAATAAAATTCCAAATAAATATATAGTAGTATCAAAGTTAGTAATAAAATTTGGTAATTTTTATAATATATGTTGATTTTGGCAATATCTATTTTGTCTTATTTATATTAGGGCATTGAAGTCATACATTACTTATGCTAGTTGCTTTTTGAATTGGCATATTTATGCTTTCTTTTGTAGTTATGAAATTGGTTTTATTTTTTATTATGACACAGTTTTGTTGCATAATTTTTTTAAAACATTGGCCTTATTTTATTATGTATTATTAACCTAAGGGGTTTAAATTAGTTCTTGCCATCAAGACAAAGAGGAATAGCCATTGACAAAAGCTAAAAATGCACATGTTTTCTTGTTTCTTGTAGTTTCTTGTATATTCTTTTATCCCACTGAGAATCAGCTCATGTTAACTGGGCACTTATTCTGTACTTTTCTAAAGACAGAAAAAGGCCTTTTGAAATCAATATTTTGAAGAGAAGTGGTAAAATCTGACCAGTGGCACAAATCTTGAAGTCAAAAGTGTTTAAGGAAGCAGATGTAAAAATGGTAAATCTAGGGCAGACTAGATCAGGAAATAAAAGAAACAGGGAGGAGCTGGGGATTTAGCTCAGTGGTTAGGGTGCGTGCCTTGCAAGCACGAGGCCCTGTCATGCCTTGCAAGCATGAGTTTGATCCCTAGCACCAACCAACCAACCAACAAACAAAACAAAAAGAACAAACAAATAAAAAAAGAGAAACATTGAGAACATGATCACCTATCAGTGTGAAAACCAAAACTGAGGGAAAACCTAAATAAACTTTCACTTACGTAGAGTCTCATGCACTTAGCTGACTTTAAACGTTACTATGTATTTTGGAGGTCGTGCACCTGAGCAATGTAATACCAGTCTCCGACTCACTTTGCTTCCGATAAAACCTCTGACTGGGGCTTAGGTAACTTGGGTTACTTTTCAAGAATACTTCACTGAAGCCCCTGAGTTTGCACCTGGGCCTGTGCAGGTCTGATGGGTGATATTTTGATATTAGAGGACCAAAAATTCTACTGTGAAATCATGTTAATGCTGCCATTCTCTGAACATCCGCTCTGTGAAGAGGTGTGAAGGTGGACTGCAGACAGACACCCCACTCTTCGCTTCATCTGCAAACGTCTTTCTCCAGGCCTTAAGTCACTTCGTTTCTTTATTTCCCGAATTATTTCTGAACTGCATCTTTGAGGAGGTGGACTTCAGAGTTGTTCTTTCATCTCCATTTGCTTGGCCACCATGTGAATAAATTGTTTTGTTTCAGTGCTTGTCGTGTTGCACAGCTGGCAAAATGTGCCTGGCTTGGTGACAGACCCGAGAGGAACACTTTCTGTCTCTCTTCTCTCGCTGTCTCTTATGCACATCAGATGCATTATTGTGCACACAAGCTACCAAGTATCACCAATTGAGGTTCTGAAATAAGCTTATAGTTTCTCTACAGAGTTGATAAATGTTGTCAACCACACTTGGTTGAAACCAAGAAATAGCTCTGTCTGTGTTTTCTTCTTGCAGGATGTAGATCTTGCTGATTTTAATCTTTAATATTCCTGGATCTACACCTGTCTTTTGTCAGAATGCATATGCGTGTGTGTGTGTGTTTGTGTGTGTGTGTTTGTGTGTGTGCTGTGTATGATGCTGACGATGATGACTGTTATTATTATGGATGGAAAGGCCATAGCCTACTCACTTGTTTTGTTCCATAAATTCATTTTTAAAAATAACTTACTGACCAATTAATTCACAAAAATATTTTTATTTTTCCTGAGTGCTTCAAAAATCAAGGGACTTCTTCTTTCCTGACAGGCTCAAACTGATCCCTGTCCCATTAAAGACTCAAAACAAAAGCAAAAACAAAGACAAGACAAAACAAAACAAAGAAAAACAAAACTTGAGGGTTTCGGAGATGAACATTTTTGCTTTATGACCTAATTCTTTTTGTCTTCTTCTTTGGTCTGGCCATGAAGGTAGAATCCATAAGGCTCTCATTTGAGTAAGAGTAAATTGAAGATCACAGGGGTTGTGTAAGTGAAAATTTCCAAATTAAAGCAGGGAAGAGTATCATAAAGAATCATCCAAAGAATAGACTTAGTGACGTATTAAGGACCAGGACTTTGTTAACTTTGTCATATGTCACGTGTTAGAATTTTAGAGGATTTTTCCCGGTTGGGTTTTTGTTATTATCATTTTCCTCATTATTATATAAAGAAAGGGGAAAGTAGCAATAAAGTAACATGTAAATTTTCCTTTGCGACCAGCCAGAAAGAGATTGATGTAACCAAGTACAGTGAATAGCCACATGGAGAAAAGTTGGAGCAGAAGAAAATCGGAAATGGTAGTAAATAATATGTGTGCTTAAATAATTGAAAAAGATTATGTGTTGTGAGGGAAAAAGGGAGACTATAGACTAGTGGGCTGGACCACAAAAGGCTGATTTCCTAAACATTCCCTAAACAGAGTGCTTAATTTCATTCTCTTTGCCTCAAGATTAACTTCCTTATTCACGTACGAGGAGGAAACAGGTTCCCTGCTTAACAGTAATAGAAGTCATATCTTCTCTCTCTCTCTCTCTCTTTTTTTTTTTTTTCTGCTGGGGATTGAACTCAGGGCCTTGTGCTTGCAGGGCAAGCACTCTAACTACTGAGCTAAATGCCCAGCCTGAAGTTATATCTTCTCAATACTCAACCCAAGAAAACTTCTTTTTGTTCTCTAGCTACCACATTTCAAGGTTCCAGTGTTCAGGCAGGTTGATTCTCTCCTGGATTAATGACCACATCCCACAGTTGAAGATGCTGAAGTGCGCAGAGTTTTGTGGTCATTCAAATTCACTTAGGTCAAGATGGCTAATGAAGATTTAAGTCAACATTTCTGACTTCCTTTTACACACAATGGTTCGGCAAATTATAATAATCTGATAACTTTCACTTAATTTCTCATGAGTATTAACCTTTAATCAATGATTTCTTTTCTTTTCTCCTATTTTATTTCCTGCACTGGATTTTCTCCCCTTCTCTTGTGTCTCCTATAGTTCTTGGCTCTCTACTGTAGACTCTAAGGTGACCAAACCCTCTGAAAAATACATCAAAATGTTATTTCTTTCCTGCCATTTATAATGCATGTACTATGAAACAACAATTCTGCTGAAATTCTAACGTATTATCTCAAATTCTTCTCAACAAAATTCTAGAATTTTTACCTACTTTTGCAGAAAGAAAATAAACCCTGAGTAATTGAAAATAGTCACAAAGCACATATATGACATTACAAAAAGTTTTTAAAAGTATGAGTTAAGAGCTAAAGGTTTTGAAATACAAGTATCATTAATATGAAAGAAAAAGACACAGAACATTTTGATTTGAACTTTGGAAGTAAAAGAACATGTTTCTGTTGTCTGATAAGCTGATGACATCATCGAAGCTGATTGTACCAATTTTTTTTTTGTGTGTGTGTGCTGGGGACCGAACTCAGGAACTCAGGGCCTTGTGCTTGCAAGGTAAGCACTGTAACCACTGAGCTAAATTCCCAGCCCCCATTTTTTTTTTTCTAACCGAGGTACACACTGTCCTTTAGACATCAGCTGTAATGGAAACTGACAGGAACTAGTAGAGAGAGTAAGTCAAAATTTCAAAGCCCCTTGTGAATTATAAATAAAGTATAACACCATTTACTGAATTGTCACTCCAAATCTCTTGCTCAGTGATGATAAGGAGATCTGTACCCGCTTTAAAGTTTAATATGACCATCACCCACCAAAGTCAGGCTAAGCCACTTTAGAAAATGATTACTTGAATGGATGTGCTAACACACTTCCATGTCTGTATGCTTTCCTTAGCCTTTTCCACATAATTTTACTTCTCCTGTCTTCTCCTTATAGAAACAATGATTTTATAGAGCTAAACAATGAATTGTCAACTATCACTTTCAAGGGGTGAAAATTATCCATTTAAATAATGATAACTGGTATAAACAACATAATTGAGAACTATGACTTTACTGACCCAAAAAGCATGTGCACATTTCTGCATGTGTGTTTGTGTGTTTGTACAGATTTATCAGCAATCTTTGATGGAGAACTCTTCTGGTCTTAGTGATAAAATATTGAAGTCGATGTGCGAGTAACCTTGAGAATTTGTGTCATACTTTCCTTATGCACAGACAAAAATTAGTTCATTTATTCCTGCTTATGGGTCCACAAATTTTCATTTTAGTTTAATGCATTTCTTAGAATAAATAATGTGAATGTATTCTGACTGAAGTAATTTCTATCAAAATATCAGAATAACAGCATTAGCAAATGAAATAGTCTGCTTATTCATAGAATTTTAAGTCATTTATTTGGCTGTCTTTTCATAAGTTTGCACCCATAAAAATGAATACGCTGGGATTTCAGTTTCCATTCTGGTCTGTTAAATACAACATGCTGTTGTGATATGGTAAAAAGAGAAAGCCACTTAAACCTGAAGAGACCAAAATTCTCATCCTAGATTTTGGCTTTTTGTCTGAGGGTATCTATCTATAGGTGTTTCCTGTCCATAGAATGTGAACATTGTTCTAAGTTATCTCTTGATTCTTGTCCAGATCTATCAGTATATGATTTCATGAGATGTAGAAGAATAATGAAAATTATACCATGCCACAATTATAGATTACTAATCAATTAAAACCTAGATAAAAATGACAAGGTTATTTTTCACTGCTCTTAAGGTGACTGTGTTATGTGGTCAGTGCCAACAAAATCCTGCTTTATGCTGTTATTCTTCAAGGTTTCCATAATTTCCAAGTCTCTAATTTGTTTTAAATTATTTTAAGAGAAAGTGTAGCAGATAGCAAATATTGAAAATATGTGAGAACAAGTCCTGTGTTAGACATCTTTTAAAATGTCCTCTAATGATCCCTAAATTTTGGGTATTCATGCCCTTACTTCATTCCTTCTTGTTGCATGGGACCAAAACCTAGGGACTTATTTGGGATAAACAGAATATGGCAAAAGTAACAAGACATGACTTCCAATGTTCTGTTTAAAACAATCGGAGCTCCCAGTTTGGTTCTTCTACTTTGTCTTGCTGTTCCTTTTTGCTTGCTTGCTCTGATGAAGCAAGTAAGTGTTCTTCTTTCGTGAGCAGCCCTATGAATAAGTCTGTGTACCAATGAACTGAGGGTAGCAGTAGCCAACGAGGAGCCACAGCCTTCAGCGTAACAGCCCATGAAGAATTGAGTGCTTTCAACATCATAATGAACATGTCGATTTCCCAGTTAAACTTTGGGATGATTGCAACCCTAGTCATTGCAACGTGCAAGGACCTTGAAGCAGTAAATCCAGCTATGTCATGATAGAATTCTTTCTTCTTCTTTTTTTTTTTTTTTTTTTGAGAGAGGCTCCCACTATGTATCCCACACTGACCTTGAACTCACTGTGTAGTAGAGGCTGGCCTTGAACTCACAGCAATTCTTCTGACTCTGCCTCCCAAGTGCTAGGATTACAGATTGTGTCAGCATACCTGGCCAAGCTAGAGTACCTAACTACAGAAACTGAGAAAATAAAATGCTGTTTTAAGCCACTATATGCTGGATGATTTGTTACATGGCACTAGATAATAAAGATGTTTAGGGGCTGGGGATTTAGCTCAGTGGTTAGAGTGCTTGCCTAGCAAGCGTAAGGTCTGGAATTGGAGCCCCAGCACCAATGCAGAGGACGGAAATTCAAAGTCTGTACTGGGGGAGCAGAAGTGTGGTATATGTAAGTAATTTTTGCAGTGGAGGAAGGTGGGTATCTGGGAAGTTTGAATTCTTAGACAAAAATAAATCAAAAGTCCTGGCATTAGAAAAATAGACTAAAACAGTATATAAACAGTATATATATATGTACATATATATGTACGTATATTCAATATTTGCTATCTGTATGTATATATGACCAGATTATTGCTTTCTCTCTATATATACTTGTATGTACTGGTTTTTATATATATATACTGTTATATATATAGCATATACACAGTTATGTATCTATATACATAGATACATGTATTGTTTTAGTCTATTTTTATGTACATAAGAATTACTTGGCATCTCTATGAAGTCTACCACTTTGTTTCCTAGCATCTTTCCTTTAAGTTGCTTTTTCACTTATTCATATTTTAGTTTCCTCATATAAGAGAAGTCATACAATATTTCATTTATGGTGTCTGGTTTACTTCACTTAGCATTGTGGTCTCAAGATTTGTCCATGTTCTTACAAATGATCAGGTTTGTGTCTCTTTATGGCAGAGTACTATCACATTTTCTTTACCCATTTGTTGATGGGTGTACCGGCTGCTTCTAAGATGTAGCTATTATGAAGTGTGATGCTGTAAAGGGGTATGCAAGTATCACTGTAATATGATGTCTTAAGCATTTGGGAAAGATGTCCTGAAGAGGCCTAGCTGGGTCAAATAGAATTTCAATTTTTAGTTTTATCTGAGGAATTTTCATAGATGTTTACCAGTTTACAGTTCCCTCAATATGTAGAAGTGTTCCCCTTTCCCCCTAAACATCTCTAGGATTTGTTGCTTTTCTGATTTCTTGATTATAGCCATTCCTTCTGCAGTAAAATGGAATCTTAGTGTTGTTTTGATTTTCATTTCTCTAATAGCCAAAGACACTGAATATTGTATGCACTTACTGGCCATTTATACTGTTTCTTTTGAGAAGTATCTATTCATCTTAATTTGGCATGTTTGTCTTCGCGTCTGTGTCATAATTACAGATCTCTTTTCTATGGTTAAGGATGGTAGCATGGTAGCTTTTATTGATTCCTACTGTATGTCAGTATCCACTTTATGTTTGAATCTCTTGTTGTTCATAGTGATGCGATTGTCAGGATGGCATAGTAGTTGCTACTAACTGCTTTTTACTGTTTGCATGGGATGTACTATGGCCAATGAGATGTTACTAGAGACGACATAAGTAGACAGCTGAAATGACTTACATTTTGGCTTGTACTCTCACTTCCACGAAACTATTACAATCATAAAAAAGAAATGCCACAGCCACTGGTCTGAATAAAACAGTGAGAGAGTCATGAAGTCTGGCAACTAGATAGCCCACAAATGCACCTACAAGCAAACTGACCAGAGGAAATTTGAGTGAGATTAGCAAAGGGTAGATATCTCTAGGGATTTCATCTGAGGCTCAAAGATGCAAGAGAAAAAAAAATGCTTACTGCTATTTGCCCCTGAAAATTTGAGTATGCTAACTACATAGCAGTAACATTGATATAATAGAAAACAATCATTTCAAGAAGAATTGTATGCTATGTTTTTAACACAGTGCAAAACTATTGGGTTGTAAGCATTCAGTTTCCACTTTTGCGAAATTATTCTGTGGCACCAAAATTTTGTTCTGCTGTACTTTAGTATCTTGAAATAGATCAAAGACAAATTTCTTAAGTTTTATATTTTTGAAAGCAACTATATTTGAAACCAATTCAGAACAAATGATCCTACCCGTCTAATTTCTTAAATAATGTAAGACAGCGGTGAAATTGTAAAATGTGTTTAAAATATAGAGAAAGGAAGGAAATGAGTAAAAATGATAATTTGAGAAGGCAGTAATGTTAGATTTTAAAATTTCCTCACTTACAAAGAGTTTTCATTTATTGATTTATATATTTTGTTTTATTATATATTTAATTATGTAAAGTAGCTTATACGAGAAAAAGTGAGAGTATATATATATATACACATATATATATGCTGCTGTCCTTTAATCTGAAACATGTTTGACAGATCTGTCCAATAGCAGAGAGCAGCTTCAACTGATTTATTTGTATCTATATCTATCTCCAACATTGGTCTATAAACTCCTTTAGGGCAAAGACTGCATCCCTTTCATTTCAGTATTTCCTGAAGAATGACACATGACTCACAAGCAGAGCACAATAACTCTCTGGCAAACTGAACTAAATTAAATTGAAGGTCTATTGAAACACATAGCTGTATATAGAAGTGTCCAAAATCACGACCTAAGAGGGTATAGTTGAAGCACGAGAACCTCTGCTTTCTAAATGTGGTTATTGTCATATCTCCTCAGAGAATATGAAAGCACAGGACAAAATATTTCAGAATCTGGGAACATTTTTGATAATAAGCAAATTAAATATATAGTTTGTGTTAAAGCATATACTGATATTTAACCAAAGACATTGGTAGTAAATTATCACAATTTTAAGAAAAATTTCAGAATTAAAGTAATAATAATGATAACAGGTAAAAATAGATGAATTCTGTCGTTAAAATCTTCCATAGTATTTCAGTAGAAGAGTCAAGATTTGAATGAATCACCCAATACCTTTTGATAGAAGTGAAAATGAGACTACATTCAATTTTAATAATATATAATATATTAAAAGTGAGTAAATTATGGATTAGAGAAGTTTATAGTTTCTCTAAGACAGAGTCAAAAAAATCTTTCATTATGTAACTGTATTTCCAGTGCATTAATTAATGTCTATTTTAAAATTTCTAACTATTTTATCAATAGTTACTTCCTCTTGACTAGTTTATCCTCGTGGATCCAGATAATACATTTGTATTATGCTTACAATGAGCCAGGATTTAGGGAGACAATAATGCCCATTATAATTGCTCTTATATAAGTTATAGACCAGTAACTAGACCTAGCACAGGGAAATACAGTGCTACAAAACTTCTACAAGTTTTCAGAGGACATTTCTTATGAATCTCATGATTTTTTAAGCTGAAATTTGGAGAATTGTTGCAACAGACAGAATGCTAGTATTATAGACAGTTAAGTTAGATATAAATTAAGAGTCAGAGAGGGAATGAGCCCTGAAGGAAGTCAGCACAAAAAATAAAGACATCAGAATTATGGCTGGAGGCAAATCTGAAGAGAACCAGGCCTCAGGATGGAAAAGCAATAGCCAGACCTGCAGGCCTCTCTACAGATAAACAGTAATTTAAGATTATACTGTAATTCGCACCATCTGGTCCAGTGGGCCCAGAGAGGCACCAGGCACATAGGTGCATGACCACAGCATGTGAACCCATATTCCTCTCCCTTCCCCAAAATGCCCTTGTTCTTTCCATATGCCTTTGCTATATGACCCATTTCCCTATTGGAGCGATATTAGCTAAGCAGCTGTACTTGTAATCCTATAGGTTAACTGCAATGCAATCTATGTTGTACCTACATTTTGGTTTGTTCTGTTGTGTGGGTGGGTTTTTGTTTGTTTGTTTGTTTTGTTTTTTGAGACACTGTCTTGCTATACAGTTTAGGCTGGGCTCGAACTTGCAGTGATCCTCCAGCCTCAGCCTCCCAAGTTCTGGGATTACAGACCTATGTCACCATTTTTGGCTCCACATAGTTATTTTGCTGTATAAATTATTCCTCACAAAAAGTTTCAGTGACTACCTACTCAGGAGCCCTCCTGGAAATCCAGGAGCTATTCTTCTCCTCATTTCCAGTAAAACACCCCTAACTTCCTTTTTTGGTTTGCAACTTTATTCCTCAATATTATGAGATCACAAACTCCACATACCTGATATCTAACAGGTTGGGAGTTCCTCCTCCAAATTCCTATGTTGAAACCCTGACCTCCAACGTGACAGTATAAGGGAGTGGGGCCTTTGGGATGTGAACAGATGATAAGAGCAGAGGATTCCTTCCTGAACGGAATTTTTGCCCTTACACAGTGATAAACTTCCATATAGAATAACATCTTCTATGTCAATTCAAAAGGCCACGGTGAAGTTTAAGGTTTCAAAATCGCAACTCTACATACAGTGCCAACACAAGATCCAGCACTGAGCTGGATGGTTTATGTGTAACAATTCATCAAGCAAACTTGAAGTTGTATGTAACACAATTTATGAATTCTAATATGCTATGTAAATGTAATACAGTTTATTAAATGCTAAAAGTAACGTTTGTTATTAGCAGGCCATGAAACTAGAGGACATGGTGAGAGAGAAAGGTGATCTTCTTTTCCACTCTGAAGACAGTGGTATAAGATGGCTTCGACTCCTTTGGGATAACAGCCTCAATGGAAGAGTCACAGGAGTTTGAGGCAATTTCATCTGGACCTCAGCAGTGTTTGTGGTGGACTTATCATTGTGGTCAATTTGAGCAAGAACGCCCAGCTGGACTGAGTTGGTGTGGTTCCGGGCGTAGAAGATCCACCTGAGGGTTATTGCGAACATGCTATGAAGGGGGAAAGGAGCAGAAGATGGCTGGCGGCAGTTTCCCTGGAGAAGCTCTGCTGTGGCTGGTTCTCCGGAAGAGAACTCGGCTGTTTATATTGCAAAAGGAGCTCAGGGCCTCGCTGTCATTGATGATAGCTGCTGTTTGCTTCGAGGTGTTGCGTCGCCAGTGGGTCCAGGCCCTGGATGCCCCTGACGCGCTATCAACTGGGAACTCTCTCTCTTTCCATCGTAGAAAGAAGAAAAGGAGGCAAAGGAGACCAGAATGCAAGAGAAGAAAGTTTTATTGTCAGAGCAAAGCAAAAGTCTCCTCCAACAGGATGGTGGGTGTGTCCAGGGCTGGAACACTGCCTAAGCAGGTCCAGTGTTACAGATTTTATACAAGGTCTGGGGCCCAACATCACCCATCCCCGGGGCGGGTCCTTACTTGGCTGGTTGCTATACTTGTTGTCAGGGGTTGGATAAATTTGGGTAGGGGAAGTGTTTAGCATGGTGAGGGGCTTTTCCTGTTTTTCTCACTTGGGTGTGGAAAAAGGGGAACATGAGACCCCCTTTTTAACAGCTCTAGGGTGAGGGACTTGTTGCTAGTTTCACTCTAGGCAGGGGACTTAAAGGAATTTAGGGAAGCGTTACATGTTGTACCTTGTTGTGGGGAGTTAAACTACAAGGTGCCAGCTTTCAGAATTAACTATGCCTGGAAAAAATCTATAACTTGTGCCAATCAGTGGTTCTATATATTAAATTATAACAGTAATACCTGGACTGTTTTTTCACAATAGAAATTCCTGAGATTCTGTTTCAACATTCTTATTAGAAATGATTTTAATGTAGATAATTTATGGTCCTACATTGGAAAAATTGATTTCATTAAGTTTCAAACTTAGTAAGACACACAGAACTCTTGGCAGTATTACTTCAATTTATTATTTAGCATCATCAACCACCAACATGCTTCTTGAAACAATGATTTTTGTGAGACAGAACTTCTCAAATCATACACTTTTCCCTGTCTCAGACCTCTATTAGGTTGCTGAAATTAACTAAGTTAAAGGGGATTTCAAAGTAGCCATTAATATCATAACTTGCTTTTGCTAGTTGATTTTATTAGCACCAAACTCTGAACAAAAGTGTACTCAGTATTAATAAATGCCAGTTATGTGCAAGATTCATTTTTATGCATTCACATACATGCCTGCTCATTAAATTTTTATAACACTAAGAAATACATTATTTTTCACCATTACATAGATGAAAAATTTGTATTTATAAAGATGAGAGATTTTCCTATGTTTAAGCAATTAGAATAAATAAATTCAATTCAGGTCAGTTGGATTCCAAAGTCCATTTTCACTCTATTAAGCCAGATTGCCTTGGTTATTTTTATAGCTAGACAAATATTCAGGACTAGTTTTAAATTAGTTTGAAAGTCATCTTAAAGCTTGTGTACATGCACTATTGCCAAAGACTTTCTATCTTTATGTAAAAAGGATATAATAATGCATATAAATTATCTTGCACTCAATAAGAGCTTTTTCCTCCCCCACTTTTCCTCTAGCATCTGTGATATAGTTTATGATAGATGTTTGGAAGGTCGGATGACAGATGGGGGCCAACATGTCTAGTTTCAGATTACAAATTTAAAATTGGAGATTAAAATCATGTACCTCAAAAGTAAGGATTGGAAATCTTCAAGTCTGGGAGATGCTCTGATTCTCATCAAGATTCAGTTTAGAAAAAAAAAATCCTTCCATTTTAATTAACACCTCTTTGAGATAGAAATACCACTGTACCATTCATCTAAATGAAAAGTGGAAGATGCTTTTCATGATAATAATGAGATGATTTCTTGGCCATCAACATGGCCTCCAAGAGCCATCTGTTTTCAGAGTCAGTGAGCAGTAAGGATTTATGAACTAATCCCAGAAAACTGTGTGACAGGGAAGGGCAAATCCAGCTGCTGCTTATTTTCATCAAACATCTTGATCTGTTCTTCAAACATTGCAAATTTGATGAAATCCAAACACAGTTTGTCAAACACTTTTCTTCTCTAATTGGGAAAATGATTTGAATGTTAAAAGAAATTGCAAAAGATAGTTCTGATTTATTCGTATTTACATAAAGTCACCAATGTTTTAGATCTTATCCATGCCCCAAATACTCAAGGTCTGCCAAAACAAACAACAACCTGAACAAATCCTCACATTAACACAAACACACCAATATATCTTTTCTTCCAATCTGTCCAAAATTGTACACAAGTTTGAACTTTGGTAAACTGTGTGGTTTTTGTCCTTTGATAAATGTACTCATTTCAAATACTGTTGAATGAATACTACCATGATTGCTAATAATTATGCTTAAAATGTATTCAGCATTTAAAAAATCTTTTAAGTACTTTATCACAGATTATTGCTATTTAATAGAACTAAAATGAAGTAGAAAGCTATCTGTAGATGACAAAATACAACTCTTCCATTTTTTTAAAAAAAATCGACTGTATGGAGGTATAATTTGAATACAGAAAATGTGTCAAATTTAAGTGTAGTAAGAGATCTACGAGTTTTAACAAATACGTACGCTGTGTAGCCACCACAGTCATCACATAAGGCATTTCCATCATGACAAAGGTCTCTATTATTTTCTTTTGTGGTCAATATTACTCATTCTTGACCTAATTGATCTTTTTTTCCTTTGGATTAGTTTGGACTTTTCTTGAGTTTCATATAAATGTCACCCTATAGAGTTTTTTTTTTTAATTTGACTTATTTCATTTGTCATAATATTTTTGAGGTTCAGCCATGTTCTAGTCTATATTGCAAGGTCATTAAAATTTATTATTGAGTAGCATTCTATTACATGGATATTCCAGGTTTGTTTACTCATTTTCCTGTTAATGGGTATTTTTCCTGCTTTTTGTGTATTGCATATTGTGCATGGAGTTGATAAAATGTATGTATGTATGTATGTATGTATCTATTATCTTTGTTTATGTAGATTTATTTTTTAATAATTTTTCTTGAAACTACCTGAATGTAAGAGAGGACAAGGACTAAAACTCAGGTTATCCAGCGATCAGTTCAGTATCTCCCAGTTTAGTTAGTGTCTCTTCCCCCTCAAATCTAAGATATTTTAGAAGATGGTTTCAGTTCCTCTGACTATGATCTTGGGTAGGTCAGTCAATGTTCTTGAGCCTTAGTCTCATGACTCTTACGGTGCATTTTGGTCTTTCTGATTTCTGTGGAAGTGATAAGATTTATAATTAAGGACAAAATAGTGGTCCAAAAACTAAATTGAAAATTAAGCAAAACATGTGTTTGTATGAGTATTTTAAAAATGTCATAAATGTAGTGAAGGATCCATACAGAATTCTGTAATTCTACTTTTGTGTGGATGATTATAGAATAAATGTTAAAGGGACCCTAAGTGTGTCACAAAGATAGCATAGCCTATGTGAAAATCCTATAGGATTGAAGGCCAGGGTCGGACAAGCAAAGTGAGATGAGGTTAAATCGGGACAAAATTTCATCCTTTCCTTTTCTTTCCTTCCCTTCCTCCCTTCCCTTCCTACTTCTTTCTCTTCCTTTCCCCTTCCTTCCTTTCTCCCTTTTCTCCTTTCTTTCCTTCTACTTATTTTTAATAAATTATAATTTATCTGTAATAAAAGATATAGATCAATAAAAGCTGTATTGATCTATATCTTTTATTACAGATAAATTATAATTTTCAATTTAGTTTTTAACATTTTTAGCTATACAGATTTTACATATATATACATATATATGTATATATATATGTATATATATATAGAGAGAGACAGAGAGAGAGAGAGTCTTTATAATTTGTTCTAGAGAAAAGAAAATTTACCCTTAAGGATATCACAGTAAGATATAATTTACATCATGTACTAAGAAACTTGAAATAGTATTATTCTACCTACCTTCTTCCATCCTTTATGCTATCATTGCTGATGTATAATCCTTGCACCTAAATAATGTTAAATATTGTATTATTACTGTTTTAAAACAAAGGAAAAAAGTAACCTTTTGCATTTACCTACATATTTAAAATGTCCAATGTTGTCTATGGACATTGAAGTTTATACCTTGTATAAACTCCAAGTTATAATGAATATGCTTTAGCAAGTTTGTTGAAAGGTCTCTGAATTGTTCACCATCTAGGGAATTTATTCTATTAATAGATCTCTCTCTCTCTCTCTCTTTTCCTGAGACCAGGTCTTACTCTAGAGTCCAGGCTGGCTTCAAATTGTCAGTTCTCCTCCCTCATCCTCCTGAGTGTTGGGATTACAGGCACATGAAGAGGTCAATTTACTCTATGTAAATAGCTTTGTAAAAGCTGTATGATTTTAAGTTTTGTTTTATTTTCCCCATGATTACATTAAGAAAATGACAGTCTTTAGGGACATTCTACAAACTAATTGAAAAGCTAGTACTCTTCAGGGGTAAAATTCTTAAATTCTTGAATTTACTTGATTTGGGTGGATTATAATCCAGAGTCAGACAACATAATACCCCAAAAATGAGCATTTTATAGACAATTGTTAATCATTACAAGAACCAGGAAGATCTCAAAAGAAAGAAAAAAGAGATACCTAAAGCCAACATCAAGACAAAAAAAAAAATAGAATTATTTGGCAAAGATTTTAAAATGGCAAACATATAGCTAACATAAGGTGTTTCAAAGAGTACTTATTAGCACTTGAAAAATGGAAAGAAGATCTGCCCATGTAGCTATGCATTGGAGATTTTGCCTAGCATGTAGAAAGCCATGGGTTTCATTAACAGCACTGAAAAAACAAAGAAAAGAAAGAAAGTTTTAGCCAAGAAATAAAATATCTTGCACAAAATAAGGTGAATGGAAAAAGCAAGTAAGAATTATATGGAAATTCTAGAAGTGAAAAGAGTTAAGTGAAATAAAACAAAATGAATGTGGTAGATAGCAGAATAGAGAAGAGAGAAGAAAGAAGTTGTACACTGGACTATAAAACAATTGCAACTACCCAATATGAACAACAAAGAAAATACAAGAAAAATAACAGACATTTAGCAGGTGTGGAAATATTTTGAAAATATAACTATAGTTCTGACATCAATATTACCAGCATCTCCAAAATAGAAGGAAAAAAAAAAAAAAGAGAGAGGGAGCAAGATTAAACAGAATCCCAAAGAAAAATACTTGATAAGTCTCTCAATCAATCAATCAGTCAATCAGTCAATCGATCAAGCTACCAACTAAGGACCAAAGAAAAAGAAAGCACAACAATTTACCTTCAGGGACAAATTGAGTAAACAGTAGATGTGTCATCAGAAACAATGGAAATCAGAATAAAGTGGCAAACTATTTCTCAAATACTGAAAGAAAACATCCGTTAACTACAAATCCTTTTTCACCAACTATAGAAATGATCCCTGAAAATATAGCCTTACAAATCCTTTCTCATTATATTGGTTTTTCCTACCCAAGAACAAGGGATATTCTTCCATTTTCTAATACCTTCTTCAATTTCCTTTTTCAAAGTACTGTAGTTTTCATTGTATAGATCTTTTACTTCCTTTGTTAGATTGATTCCTAGGTATTTCATTTTCTTGGATGCTATTGTGAAAGGTGTTGCTTCCCTAATTTCTTTCTCAGTGAGTCTGTTATTTGTGTACAGGAATGCTATTGATTTTTGAGTGTTGACTTTGTACCCAGCTATGCTGCTGAATTTGGTTATTAAATCTAGAAGTCTTTTGGTGGAGTATTTAGGGTCTTCTCTGTAGAGTATCATGTCATTTGGACATAATGATAATTTAACATCTTCCTTTCCTATCCTTATTCCTTTTATTTCTTTCTCTTGTTCAATTGCTCTGGCTAATGTTTCCAGACTATATTAAGTAAGAGTAGTGATAATGAACATCCTGTGTTCTTCCAGATTTTAGAGTGAAAGCTTTCAGTTTTTGATTATTTAGTGTGATGTCGACTGTAGGTTTGTCATAGATGGCTTTTATCAAATTGAGATAAAGACCATCTATTCCAATTTTCTGCAGGGTTTTTATCATGAATGGGTGTTGGACTTTGTCAAATGCTTTTTCTGTGTCTATTGAGGAGATCATATGGATTTTGTCCTTGGCTCTGTTAATATGGTGTATCACATTTATTGATTTGCATATGTTGAACCATCCCTGCATCCCTGGGATGAATCCTACTTGGTCATAGTGTATAATCTTCTTGATGATTTGTTGCATTCTGTTTGCCAGTATCTTACTGAGGATTTTTGCATCTATGTTCATTAATGAGATTGGTCTGTAGTTCTTTTTTTTGTTGTTGTTGTTGGGTCCTTCTCCAGTTTTGGTATCAGGGTAATGGTTGCTTCCAGGAATGAATTTGGGAGTATTGCTTCCCTTTCAATGTCATTAAAGAGTTTGAGGAGTAGTTGTGGCATTAGATCTTCTCTAAATTTCTTGTAGAATTCAGCAGCGAATCTGTCAGGACCTGGGCTTTTCTTCGTTGGTAGGTTTTTAATTACTTCTTCAATTTCAGTGACTGATATTGGGTTATTTAGAGTTTTTACATCTTTCTGATGCAGTTTTGGTAATTCATATGTATCTAGGAATCTGTCTATTCATGTTTATAGTGGCCTAGTTTGTAACAACTAAATCTTGGAAACAGCCCAAAGGCCCATCAACCAAGGAATGGATAAAGAAGATGTGTTTTTTTTTTTTATACAGTGGAGTACTACTTGACCATAAAGAATGATAAGCTTGAGATATTTCTAGGTAAATGGATGCATCTTGAGACCATAGTCTTTTTTTTTTTCTTTCTTTCTTTTTTTTTTTTTTTTTTTTTTTTTTTTTTTTTTTTTTTTTTTTTTTTTTTTTTTGCGGGGATTGCTGGGGATCGAACTCAGGGCCTTGTGCTTGCTAGGCAAGTGCTCTACCACTTAAGCTAAATCCCCATCCCTGAAATCATACTCTTAAGTGAAATAAATCAGATACACATATTTAAATACTGCATTGTTTTGCTGGTGTGAGTAACTGAAAGTGTAAATAAGACTAAAATGTATTATATTGGGAAAGGGAAGAAATTATTCAAATGGGAAGGGGAACAAGGAAGAGGGAAGGGGGAAAGGAATGGAGGGACAAGAGAAAAAAGAATAGAAAAAAAATGGAAACAGATCTTTTGTAAATAAGGAGGGTGGAAGGATTGAAGGGAGGGGAGGTGAATGGAAAAAAAGAAGCAGCAAGATATACCATGTACAGGTACAAATTCCCTGTGATGTATGTTATCATTATGTATATCTAAAATGTACCATTAAAATAAAATTTAAAAAAAATTACAAATTCTGTATTTTTCAAAGAAAAATTATCCTCATCTTGAGTTTACTAAATTATGTTTAATGCTTAAAGCAATAGATACAACATTGTTGTGGTTCTGAATGTATGTAGAAGAAATGTTTAAAATAATTATAGACACTGGAGGATGAAGAAATGTGAACATAGTTAAGGTTCTTTTCACTGGTACTGATAAAATAATGACAAGCATAGACTTGATAAGACTACACAGATGTATACACTGAATACCTCGAGCAACTGCTAAATATGCTATACAAAGAAGTAAACTCAAAAATACTTTAGAAAAATAATGATGCACTTTAAAAATATGTTCAAGTATAACCCACAGCAAGTGAGAAAAATAAAAAAAGTAAATGCCGAAAAAACAAACAGCAACAAAATTAGTTAAATCTAAGTTCTAAAATATTAATATTTAAATTAAATATAAATGGTTTTAAAAATAACTAGGAAGCTATTTCTTGGCTCCAATGGGACTGAGACCGGCACCAGAAACCATCAGAGGCGAATAGTCAAAAAAGGTTCGTACAGTAGAACACAAGAAACTTCCTCAGCAAGTTTTCTGCAAGATGAGCAGACTTTTCTAACAAATTTTAACTTGATAAATGAGTGATGTCTTGCAATATGAGCAGTACGTTATTACAATGAGCCCGCGGTTTCCTTTCTCCCTCCCTCTCTCTTTCTTTCTCACTATAGGATTGTGTGTGCTCGTTTCCCCATAGTAAGAGGTCATGGAGGGGATCTGGTCTACAGAGGAGAAAATAGAAAAGCCCACCTGAATAAGGGTGTAGCGAGCAATGCATCAATCAATGGGGTTTAACAAAAATGCAATGTCACTTTTCCACAAATTCCTCAAAAGGAAGGAAAAGCAAGTATTATCAGATAGGCTCCTTTTTAAAGTTTCATAAAAAAAAAAAGTTGCATGAAAAGAAGATTCCATTGAGCCAATAAAGAGCAGTGATTCTGTTAGTGATAGTGAAATTCAACCTAGAGAGACAATAACTCTCCTCTCTCTTGTCTCCCTCTGACCAGCCATGGAGATTTTCAAAGGTAAGTGTAGGTTACATTATTTATTTTTCTTCATATTTTGTATTTACTTTATTATTTTGTATTATATTACAGTATTATAACTATTTTTCTGTGAATATTTTTGGGCTATGGAATGAATCATTTAAGTTTCCATTATTTTTTATGTGGAAGTTTGCTTTGATATACAAGTGTTTTGATTAAAATCACGTTTCCAGAATGAATTAGGCTCTCAGACCAGGGTTTCACTGCACTGTTTTCTGCCTTCTTGCTAAGAGTAAGCATTTGTGTTAGATGATTGAACCTATGGCCTTTGCCAGCAATTTTAGGTTTGACAGCAAAAAAAAATAGTATTTATACTCACACTGCAAAGTATTACACATTTCTGAGGTTCGTTATGTCAGTGTAAAACCTGAAGCCAAATTTAGAGCAATGGCCCCTCTTAATCCCTCCTTATAGAGACTATTTTTTGTTCAGGAAGTAAAACTTGCAGGGAGAAATCAGAGTACAGGTGATAGAAGCATTGTCAGGTTTTGTTCAATTTTAATTTTGAAAAAAGTTCAAGTATGTTTCTGACAGCCATGAGGAGGAGCAGAGGAGGAATATAACAAAGAATCAGATAATTAAATAATAAAAAGTCACCAGTGAGGCTTAATTAGCTTGATATTTCAAAGACATTGCTTACCTACAGATAGACAAGTCCATAATTAATTTTTTTAATATGGAGGGGAAAAATTTTATATTTTTGCGTACATATCTTGTCACATCTTTTCTTCACTATTGGTTTTCTTTCCACATGAGTAAGTTTTATTTCTGTGTCATGCCTGGTGTTGATTCTGTCACTTATTATCTCAAAAACACAAATAGGTGTGCGTACCATGGTACTAAGCCCGCTGAAGAGCTTTTTGGTTAAGTGATTTAACCCACAGAATTTTGCATATGACAATTATTGTTATGAAAAATGAGAATTCCCCTTTGTTTCAAAGCACATTGCCAGCAGCTATTTCTGTTATTTCCTTGGGTTCTTTCTGTAATTCAGGTGCAAATGAACTGTGCCTTAACACATCTTGTCCCTAATAACTTTTAGCACATTCTTGATTATTTTGGCAAAATGTCGGACATATTTATTGGTCCAGTAGGCATCTGTCCTCTGGCCTTCCTTTCTCCAGGAAGACCCGATTCTTCCTGAGAGGACCTCAGCTGTAGTCTTGATTGAGGCATTCATTCTACAGCTGGGGCAAGCTTTCTCTGAAATGCAGCCAGAATAGGCATTTCAAAGGTCTACATTGTTATACAAATACTTTTATTCTCCTTGCCGGAGGCAGAAACCAGCCAAATGCCCAGACACACAGGCTGTGAGAAAGCACATGACATACATGGCTCAGATTACCTTTTTTTTTTGGCTCATCTTTTATCTAAAAAAAAAATTTAGTAAGCACAAATGGAACAACCCAATCACTGTGTGTTTGGGCTAAATTGTCTATTTGAAGAAATTATGCAGATTTCCTTGATTTACACCATGATTACACTGAAAGATGTACTGTTTCGGCAAAGTGTTACATCTCAGTGTTACAGCTCTGTGAGAGACCAAGTGCTGCTCAGAGAGTTGGAGAACTCAGGTTTATTCACATCAACGGACCCTGGAGAGTTTGCACCCTGAAGACCTAACCCCCGCTCCAAACAAAGAAATCTGGGGGTTTATATAGGATTTCACAGCATCTCATTTTGCTAGTCCCCTTGTTCCCCTTCTAAGGAAAGGATTTGGAAGCTTCTATATGAGTAGCTCCTGGACATGCGCAGGTACCCTTCTGCGTTGCGGGTATGGATGTGAGGGGAGGAACTTGATTACAAAGGCATGTGGTGACTAGGGACAGTACCTGTCTCATTACCATTTCCAAAGAGCTGAGGAAGGATTTTATGACTCTTTCTCAGAATCTAGAGTCTTGGGCCTTGGGACTTTCTTGCCTCAACACTAGGACTTGCCTATGGGAAATAGCAAGGAAAAGAGACAGAAAGATTTCCTGGATTGTTCAGTAAAGCTATAACTATTTTAAAAAATGGAATCCTCAGTTATCATAAACATTAAATTCATAACTACTTTTTACACACAAATTTAATGCTCACCAAGCAATTGTGATACTTTTGTTTCTTACATATATTTCCTGTGTGAAAGACATACATAACTGCCAAACAACACGTAAGAAAGTGCCTTGTGCTTTACTACAAGGGCAAGGTCTAGGTCTTCTGTGTGATAATACTCCTGGAACTAATAGGGAATGGGTACATTTGCATTTAGGCTTCTACAGATAAGTGTCCAGTAGGATGAGACGACTTTCCTGCACCTAATCCGCTTCAGTTACAGAAATGAAGGCCAGTCCTTTGAGCTGCAAGGTGAGTTCATCTAACATGGACTCCTTGCAGATTTTCTTCCATGTGATACAGTGACCTTTACTCTTATCTTTTATCCTATGAAATTAGGCTCAGCAGATGGAAACAAAGAAGCATAGACCCATATTAAAATATTATAATATAATCTACTAGAGTCACATTTCACACTACACCTAGTTTATTATAAATCGTATCTTCTTTATCCATGAAGATTTCAATAAGTTGAGCATACATGAATTATTTTTAACTATTGCAGAAACATAATCATTATCAATTATTACCTTTGGTGCCAATGACCAGTATGTATTTTATTTTTATATGCAAGATGTATCCTGATTTATCTGTCATAATTTAAGTAAGGTTAGAAGAACTCTCTGTCTTGTCTCCCTAATCATCTCAGCATTGCCAAAAATTTATTGCTTCTCAAATCACAGTTCTAAACTTCTGATAGCATTTTATTTTGCTTACTGATTGCTCCCATGGTGATTTTTTTGAATAAAAGAATAATGTACTTGATCAGAGGACCCTGGTTTTCATTTTAGGAGGTTAGGCTAATGGTGGTGTACATTATATTTGAAGCCATTTCATTTCAGACACACAGCCTGACCTTTAGCCACAAAACTTGACAATGAAAAGACATTTTTGGTTATATCTGATCATTTCTCTCAGAACAGTTTGCCTGTTTCCTTCCTTTTTGGAAGGTTTGACATCATGCTTTTTGAATAGCTGGACAGTCTTTTCTTGTTCAACTTGTTTTACTGAAGGGTCCGCACATGGGCTGTTACCAATTCTTCTACTCCCTCCGGGCTCTTGTCCTGAAGACAATGGGGAATGGAGTCTAGGGATACTGCAGTGGGAAACAAAGTGGGTGCAGTTTATTAGAAACAACAAAGAAATTCCTGCTAGCTGGGAGGGGCTCCAAGGAAGGACACCATGGAGGCACAAAAGCCTAGGGATTTATATGCAGACTTGGTGAGCAGTTTTAGTAGGAGTCCAGAATGGGGCAGTTTGCCATTGGTGGTCACTGTTTAAAACTTGGCAGGTGATTTTGGTGGTAAGAGGCACAAAAACAAAACTAGGTGGTTGTCATTGTTGCTGGGTCTCTGACATCAAGGAGGTGGACTTCATTAGGCCTTTATCTTTTGCAGTCCAATTTCCCAGGACTTACTTCAGTTCACTCAGGTCCCTGCTCTAACTGCCTATTGTCCCTCTATCTCCTGGTCTCAGGACCAAGAACAACGTTTTTTCACTTACCTCATTCATTCGAAGAAGGAATGGGATATAAAGGTGGAAGTTGGGGGTTAAATTCTCAGGATAAATAGGGACATTGTCATCTTCTTCAACAACCCGTTATGCGAGGCACTGTCTGTGGTGGACTTACTGGGGTCAGCTTAGGCAGGAATGCCCAGCTGAACTGAGTCAGTGTGGTTCTGGGTGTAGAGGATCCACCTGAGGATTGTTGCCAACACAACATAAAGAAGAACGGGAGCAGAAGATAGAGGCCGCTGTTTCCCAGGAAAAGCTCTGTTGCGGCTGGTTCTCCCAAAGGGGACTTGGCTGTTCTCATCACAGAAGGAGCTCAGGGCTTTGCTGTCAACAGGGGTGGCTGCTGTTTACTTTGGAGGAGCTCTGATCTTCATCTCCACTGTGAGTATTACATCCGGGTTCCAGCATAGATTTCTTCAGCCTTTTAGGGCACACATGGATGCACATGGGACATTACTGTGGGCTACCAGCCCTTGATGGGATCTTTTGGGTCTCCAGTGCGTAGGTATATGTTCTGTACTCTTCCTGCATTTGGCTTGTGTGTGTGAATGTTGTAATTGGACTTGTCTTGTATTAAATCTGCTCTCTTACAATCCATTGACTCTAGAAAAGTAACTAATACACTTCCTTAGCCTCATTCTCAACAGCAATTCATCCACATTTTATTTTTTTAAAAGGTATTATATAATTATCATAAAATATATAAAAGGTAAAAACAAAAAGGGAAAGAAGAGGGAAAAAAGAGAGCTAAGGAAGGAAAGGGAGGAGAGGGAGGTAGGAAATACCAGGAATAATCATATAAACCATACACGCCACATACACTTCTTTAGAGAAAAGGTTTTGCTATGTAGCTCAGGTTGGCTTCAAAATTGATATATTCTCTAAATTCACTTAAGTCATAATTCTCCTCCCTTAGGCCCTGCCTCCCGTGTTGGGATTATTATTGTGTACCACCATGTCTGTGTAAGTTCTATTGCTTCTTGAAACAATGCAGAAATAATATATTCAGTTTCTAAACAGCTTGTTCCACATTTCAGCATCTGATTGTTTCTTGCAGTATCCAGCTTTGGCCTTCTGTGGCTGTCACCCTTGCAGCTTATCTAATTTTCACCTCTTCTGGTATTTAAAGAAGGCGTCATACTCCTGGATCCTCTTCCCTTTTTGGAGGACGGAGACATCTTTCATGAAACTTTCTAGAGCATTCAACTTTGGACCTTTGTTGCTTTTCCAAACTCTGAAATTATTTGCTGCTATCAAAAAGATGAGTAAGCAAAGAAGGAATGCAGGTGAATGATAGGGATTATACATTAAGAGATACTGTACGTTTATTAACTGACAGCGAAGAGGAATTCAGTTTTACTTAGGTTTCAGAATGATGATTTTAAGGCTGATTCTGAACCATGTATACACTTTATAGCTGAAGCTGCCAGCATGGTATGCAAACATTGGGCTCAGATCAGAAAAATAAATAAATGATTGTTAAATATATATTTATACACGTGCACATAGATATATACACATAGATATACACACATATAATGATAACTGTATTTTAGAGTGTCAAGAAGGTTTAGCCATCAAACAGATACATATCCATGTATCTTTAAGTTGGAAATTGCAAGCAACATTAGAAATCCAATGGTAGGGGTGGCAAGAGGCTTTTCCAAATTTATATACCATTCACTGAACTACCAGAGGCTCAATAAGTCTAATTTGAGATAAGACTTACAACTAAGCTTGTTCTACCTTTCATTTCTGTTCAAAATCTGTCTGAAGCTTTCACCCTAATTCAAATAAGTACTCCAGACTATCTTATTGTTACTGATGTCCCATTGTTACCTACTTCTTGCTAACATGTACCAAAAACACGCCCATGTACATATTGTATTCCCCATTCTTTTTGCTTAAATTCACATTTAATTCAAAATATTTTCATAAAGATTCATATGTTCAATGGGACTTTCATGTTAATTGTAATATTATATAAATTATAAGAGTACTATGTAGTAATTAATCTTTTATGAAAAGCATCAATTCAAGGAAAAATTATATTGTCACAGTTCGTAATATGAAGAACCATTTATATTCATTTCCCTGATTTTCTCTAAATCCTATTTTTACATAATTCTCTGATCTCTTCTTGTTTGAAATGTTATTCTGATAAAATGTGCATGTCTTTAAAATTATTGTCTGATTATATAGAAATTTAAATACTATAACTTGAATTTGAAAGGAAGATGGGAAATTCAGATTTCTTGAAAATTAATGATGCCATTAAAAATAAAAGAAGGCTGTCACATTATATGAAGATTTTATTGTGTTAGAGAAATATTACTAGAATGGCCCACAGATGACAGGATCTGCCAATAAAAAGGTTATTCTCTTTTTGGGTTCATTTATCCCATCTGTAAAACTAGAAACTTTGTGGTGGTTCTTAAAGCTTTCAGGGAAGTAGAATAATCAAAGGAGTTTATTAGAGATAGCTTCATGATTATACTTCCCAGAATAGTCAAGGGAATGATGTTTAT
>PVJO010015458.1:0-44939 GCA_004026905.1 Hystrix cristata
TCCTGCTCCAGCCGGACACCGTCCTTCTCCACACAGGCTCCCTGGACTCCACAGCTCCAGCCGCCCAGTGCGGCCTTCCGCACCATGAGTGCCCCAGTCTCTATTTCTTCACCTTCCGTCCTCCTTCTGGTCCTTCAGGGCTGTTGGGGACGTCTTGCCCCGGCTGATACAGATGTGCAGGAGGAAGACACTGACCTAGACAGGGCCCTCAGCCCTGGCTACGCCTCCTCTGGGGCAGCTGGCTCAGACTGGTGTGCTGTCTTCTCAAGGGGTCCTTCCTGGGACCCGCACCCCTATGCAGTGTCCCCCACTCCGGTGTGGCCCAGGCTGGCTTCTGGCTGTGGCCATTCGATACCATCTGCAGGATGAGGTCACGGAGCACTGTGGTTTCAGGGTGCTGGCGTTTCATATCTGCCTGGCTCATTTTCTGGGCTTCCCCTGATGGAGATGTAAAACTGGTCGGGAACAGCATGGTGCCCACTGCCCCTGAGTGAGCAGGGGACCTTTCCAGTCACACCCCGCTGACACCTTCGCTGCAGCCTCCTGAGGCCCCAACGCAGAGGGTCCTGGTGGGGCGGGCCGGGACTCCCGACCCAGAGCGCTGTGAGGTCATAAGCGCGTATTGTTTTGAGCTTCTAGAGTAATTTGTCACACGGTGGCAGGTAACATGTCCACCTGGCCTGTGCCCTAGAGGGAGAAGGGGGCCCTCTTTTCTTCCGTGTCCCTGCTGTCCTGATGTGAGATGGGTAGCCTGTTTGGGTCACCACGGTGCTCCCGTCCCTGGAACACAGGGCCTGGCTCTGACCCAGTGGACAGGTCCCCAGCACCAGGCACAGCACTCCGCCATCGGTGCTTTCTGGAGGTCGGGTGAGGAATGGGTGCTCCAGGGGACACTGATTGGTGTTGAGTCGATAGCCAGGTTCACCAACAACAATCACACTGGGCTGTGTGACCACCAGTCCCCATGGTGCAGACACTGCCATTACGGCTGGGTGCGCGGGGTCCCGGCTCTCACAAGCTGTGGTGGGTTTTTCTCAGCACATCACAGCAACAGTGTCGCCCTAACAACTCTTCTGAAGGGGCAGAACCGCCTTCTGAGACATCACCTGGGGACGCGGAGAGCAGCAGGGCACATCCGGCCACCCCTGTGGTGGCCAGCTCAGGTCTGACTCCCGTTGCTGAGCGGGTCTGGAATTCAGAAGGGAGCCAGCACTAGGACTCAGTGTTCTGCTGAGATTCAGCCCGGGACAAGGCTTCCTCCCCACGGAGCGGCTTGTTGCACTCTCGTGGGTTCTCATCTGTTCCCAACATGAAGAACTATTTACACACAGAGACTCACCATCTGCTAATTAACAAGTTCTCTTTCATTTGTGTAATCAACACTAATCTTGTGGGTTAATTAGACTCTGCACGTTTGAGATTTAATTTGGCCTCTGAGCTCCTGGGTGTGAGGAGGGACACATGTGCACATTTCTTTCTGGCCAAGTTTTCACCAGGTCAGAGGTTCAGACGCCCACTCCTGCCCCGGCCGCACCCTCAGATGTACTAAAAGTCCTCCTTGAGGTCACGATGGTGATGCCTGGTGTTGCGATCTGAGGTTGTCTGAGATACTGGGTGCTTTTCCTAGTTACACCTTAAAGGAGGCTGGCTGTCCTAGACACTTTCTTGTTGCTGGGACAAAATTCCCAACACCCAGTTTACAGGAGAACAGGCTTATTTGGTGTGTAGAGAATGCAACCCATTCTTAGCCAGCTCCGAGGCAGAAGTAGCAGGGTAGAAGGGTGTGGTGGAGGAAGACTGCTCACCTCATGATGGCCGGGAACTGGATTGAGGAGCGAGGAGCCGGGAACAAGAACACACCTTCTAGGTCACATCCCCGTGACCACCTCCAACGAGGCCCCACGTAACAGCTCATTGAGCACGATCAGTACAGCATCCCTGCGATCCATTCACCATCCAAACACACGAGGCTTTTGAGGGACACCCAGATCTAAACTATAACATCTTCAGGGGCCCTCTATGGCTAAAGGAACAAGAGTGTTTACAGTGGAGAGGTAGAAGATTTTTCCTTCCTTCCTTCCTTCCTTCCTTCCTTCCTTCCTTCCTTCCTTCTTTCCTCCCTCCCTCCCGTCCTCCCTCCCTCCCTTCCTTCCTCCCTCCCTCCCTTCCTTCCTCCCTTCCTCCCTTCCTTCCTTCTTTCCATCCTTTCATGTTCCTCCTTTTTCTGCGGCAGCTCCACAACATTCACTTAAAACAAGGTATCCAATAATGGAACATTTCCCCTTTAACCTTAATTGCACCAGGAAAACATGATGATAGAATGTACCAAAAGCCTTAAATTGATCATACTTTCTGATATTAGGCAGCCAAAAGCAGGAACTATAGCACATATTGAAACATCACACGGAGCCCCATGAGTATGTAAAGTTCATACCTATTCATCAAAAATAGAAAAGAAACATAGAGAGTAGAAAACAGCCTTACTGATTTCAGATCATATTAACTTGTGAAATTCAACAACTAAGGGGGAAATGCCCTTGTCAGTTTTTGTGGATATATGCTTTATTAAACTAATCACAATTTGAAAGTTTCAGAGCAATAGCAAGGATACTAAATTTAGAGGTTTAGAGCTAATTTATATAATACGGAAAGGCTACTCCATTCAGCTTGGAAATTATTTTTCTCTTCTCACCAAGCAATCTTATTCAAACTAGCTTACAGGATAAATAAGCTTTATTCCATTTAGAAAACACAGGACGCCAATCTGAATGTATATTTTAGGAAATCCTCAAGCCCAGTCTGAGTTCCATCAGGCTCTCTTTGCATGGCGCCATCCTTAGCCCAACAGAGATGGGATGCATAGCACATGGCGGTAGTTCTGAGATGCTTAAAGACCACCTTGGGGACAGAAGATGAAGAATTCCATACCCTATTAAAATGATGGTATGGGAAAGGTAGAAAAACACCCAAGGCTTCAAGCCCTAACCTGGCTCTTCCCGCTTCAAGTCTGAGGTCACCAGGATAAGAGTAATTAAGTTGCTTTTCAGAATTGTGGGGATGTCCAGTGGCCAGCTTCTACAATGTCTCATTGCAGACCCCCCGAGTGGCGCCTAGATGGCTCCAGTCATTGCCCTAAGCCTGAAGTCAACTTAGATTCCAGGAACAGCAGAGCCCTGCAGATAGATCACCCCACGATGACATCATCCCCTTAATGGGAGCGATCATCCCCTGACAGGAATCGGAGCTGTCCCCGCCCCGTGCCACTCAGAAGCTGCTGACTCTTGGGAACCAGATTGTCCCCTCCCTAGTAGTGATAAGAATTTCTTTGCAGCCACTTTGTAGAACCAGAACCGAGGTCTTCATCAACCAGAATCTACCCCAGTCATCAACCTCATGAAAACCTCGCCCCTTTCTGTGTTAAGGGGCCGGCCTGCGTTTTCTCACTATCAGCATTGCCCCCCACTCCTGGAGGTCAGCCCTCCCTGTAATGGTCTGCTGCAGTCTGTTTCTTCTCCCCAGCTTGACTCATCTCTGCTACTGCCTGTCCCAGTCCAGTGCCATCCCAGGCAGGTTTGCAGTAACAAGAAAAGAAAGTCCTTCTACTATCACAATAGAATTAGACATGATATTTGTTATGAAAAAAGGCCACTTTCATTTTCTTTTTTGAAGTGAAGTAGAGAAAGGCTTCTGTGGAAGGCAGTGTCATGTCGCATGTCATGTGTGATCACAACGCACAGAAACAAAATAACGCACATTCAGATTGTGCCACGTGCACAGGAAGGACTATTGCAAAGCCATAAAAAATTGTATTTAAGAAATATTGACAGTCGAGAGAAGATATTTTCAATGTAAGTGAAAATAAGAGTATCTTGAAATCTGTACGTCTGTTGGGATCCAAACTTGTAAAGGGGGAAAATCTACTGCAGTTCTAGTACATACGTTGGTTGCAGAAGTATGTGACATTGGAAGGGAATGAGCCAGCCTCTTAGCGGTTGAATGTCCCGGGGAAGAAGGTGCCAGCGTGTGGCTTTTCTTTTTCTCATATAGCTGAGTTTTCCAAATATGTGCGCATTTATGATCAGGGCAATGATTTTAAATAACCCATGAAATCTATGGAGACTCTCACGCAACACACCCTTATTTTCTTATCACCACTGATTGTCGGCACCTTTCTTTAAATTCCTCATGGCAGACAGCACCTGAACCTTTGTGCAGAAACCAGCACTTCATAACAGTGTCCTTGACACTCCAGCAAGGGCCAGGCCCCTAGAGTAAGTGAGTTGGGGGACACAGGCACCAGCCCCAATGCCAGATCACAGACCGTGAAATCCGTGTAGTGCTGTGACCTTCGCAGAGGGGCATGGTGCTGCAATTCCTCTGAACACCTCCAGGGGTCTCGTCTCGGTTAATCAATAGCTCTGCGAGCAGCGGGAAAGGCAAAGCTGAGCTGGGCTCTAAGCAAAATCTGGGCTCAGGACCAGGGCTCACGACCGGTGCACAGGGCAGTGCCGGGGGCTGCTTACCTGTTGCGCGCACCCAGGCCCAGGCGCTGGCAGGCCACGGTGGTTGTGGCATGCTTCCCACCATTCCCCACCTCCTGCTTCACGTCCCACTGCCGAGGCTCGCTGGTCCGCACGCTCAGGATGTTCACCCCCTTCTTCACCTTGGCTCTGCAGGGGCGAGAGACACGGCATCAGATGGGACCTTTCCAAGGGTGCTAGTTCCACCCAGCAGCCCTGGTCAGACCCAGTGCATGAGACGGTGGGTGATCCGGGGGCTGTGGTTGGGAGGGGAGGTGGAGCAGGACCTGCCCAAGGCCAGGGGTCCAGTTCCAGGGTGAGGGAAGGGGCTCGGGGACCTTCCCAATACCAAGAGATAGGGTCACCAAGTGCCCAGTTAATCATTCTCAGCACACACATCAGTGTCTTGCAGGGATGTTTGGCCACGTCTGGAGACATTTTTGGCTGTCCCACCCGGAAAGGGGGTGTGGCCCTCTAGGGGATGTAGGCCAGGGACACAGCTGAACAGCATCATGACCAGGAGCGCCCCACAAAACGAAACATCCAGTCCAAAGTGGCAGCAGTGACGGGGTTGAGAAAGCCCTAGAGCTGCTACTTTCCAGCTGTGTGGCTTCAGATAGTTTATAACCTCTCTGTGCCTCTCTTTCCTCCTCAGTAAAGTGAAAGGATAATAATAATTCCTTCGCAAAACCACTGAGGTGTTTAATCTCCCAACACACATGAAGGTGTTAGAACAGCTTTGGGCACATAATACACTGCCAGGCCCATCAACACTGGCTCTTGCCACAGGACAGTCCCCAGCTTGCTCTGTGTCATGGTCCTGATTCACAGTATGCAAAGGTTGGCCAGGTCAAGGGCCTCAAGAGCAAGCAGAGAGCCAGCCCCCTCTTAGACCTGTTGCTCTCTCAACAGCAGAAGGCGAGCTCCCTCTTGGACCTGCGTTTGCTCACCAAGAAGCAGATAAGACACACAGAAGGTTGAGAATAAATGGATCCTCTCTCTCGCAGACCTACCTACATGAGCAACGGGACTGTTTTCAAAGACATCAACGCCACCCGAGCAACAGATCTGGGACACTGGAAAGTGGGTGCACCCCAGAAAATGAATCACAGAACTTCACACTGTCTCATAAGCTGTCAGTCAGGAGAGTTAGGAAGCAGGACAATTTATATACCAAGTTTTCCATCTCAGGAATTGGGGTGGCAGGTGGCTCTAAAAGTTGGGGTGAATGAGGGCTAAGGTAAAGAGGATTAAAGCTAAGTCTTTATGTAGCAGCCACATGTGAACATGGTTTCTTTCTGTACACAAGAGGGTAAGAGACTGGACTCCTGATAAGCGTGGGGTTACCAGGAAGAGTTCAGAATTGGGGTATAAAACTGAAAATGTAAGGACTCATGACTTATTTGAACTTAACATTGAGATTCCTAGGTCATTGTCCTTCAGACTGCATGCTCACTTTTTGTGTCAGTCAGCTTTCCATCATGGTGACAAAATACCTGAGAAAAATCAATTTAAGAAGGGAAAGATTTATTTTACTCATGATTTTGTCATGGTCACTTGACTGTTGTTTCTGGGCCTGTATTGAGGCAGAATATCATGGTAAAAGGAGTGTTGGAGAAAGCTGCTACCTCAGTGACCAGGAAACAAAGAGGGGAGAGGAAGGAGCAAGGGTCCCCATACAGCCTTCAAAGCCATGTCCCCAATAACCTACTTCATCTAACTATATCTCATCCCCTAAAAGTTCCACCACCTACCAATAGCACCACCAGCTGGGAGCCATGTCTTTACCAGGAGCCTCGGGGACAATTCACCATGTGTTCCTTGCCATGATGTTCTGCCTTACACAGGCCCAGAAGCAATAGAGCCTAGTGACCATGGCCTGAAACTTCTGAAGCCATGAGACAAAATAAGCCTTCTCCTTTTAAGTTTATTTCCTCAGGTGTTTAGTCACCACAACAGAAAGCTGACTAACACAGAAATTGTTAGTGGGGTCGCCACTAAGACTGTACCTCACAGTGTGGTTCAAAAACCTTCGGAATTGCACTGTAGGAGGAGAATGGAAAAGCTTATATAAACGGACTACAGAAGCCTTAGAATTCTGTAAGAGCATGGTCAAATCTCAGAAGATCAGAATAATGATAGGAATGTGGACAGTAAAGGCCAGGCTCAGGAGATTTCAGATAGCAATGAGGACTCTAGTGGGAACTGGACTAGAGGTCATATGTGTTACAATCTGATAAAGAATGTGTTTATGTTTTGTTTATGCTCTGAGACTGTGTGAAGCTGAATAAAAGATGATAGATGGCTAGTTTATCTGGGAGAGGAAATTTTAATGCAGTATAACTTTCAAGCTGGCTGCTTTTAGCCAGACTTAGAATAAGGACTGGGAACAAAAAGTAAAGAGGGATTTGAAATATTGCTGTTTGGCCAGAAATAAATCTCTTGTAAAATTGAGATTATGGAAGGCTTGGTGCTGAAGAGAATCATACTATTAAAAAGAAGTCAATTATTTTGTATCTGGCCAATCAGAAAGATGCTTTTAAGACATTTTAGGAATTGGCTGGGCCCCACTCATTGTGGGCTCAAGGGTATAAAAGTAGGAACTCCTTGTCTTAGTTACTTTCTTGTCTCTGGGACAAAATGCCTAATACCTACAAATTAAATGAGAAAAGATTTATTTTAACTCACAATTTGTAGAGGTTTCAGTCCATAGTCAGCTGGCTCCAAGCCAGGGCAGCATAGCAGAGGAGAAACAGTCCATGGCATGGCAGGCAGGAAACAACACATGATCAGGGAGGAAGAGGGATATATACCATTCCAGGCCATGCCCAGTGATCTACCTCTTCCCATCAGGCTTTACTTCTTAACATCACACCCAGCTATAAATCCATCAGTGGATTAATTCAGTATAACACACCCATGATCTAGTCACCTCCACAAAGCCCCACCTATGAGCACATGAGGCTTTGGTGGGGGAATATCTAGATATAAGCCATTACACTCCTTTAAGGACTTGGCTTATTAAAGAGTGCCTGAGTGCCCTGCTTGGACAGGGCTGCCTAGAAAGTTTTCTCTGGGATTCATTTCATTGTGCTCTGCCATCCAGAAGTCACTGCAGCCATGGCCCATGGGGCCCTGGCTATTGCTCAAGCTGGTGGCTGATCTTAGTGTTGCCCACATGATGATGATTTTGAAGCCATGAAGAATACAAGAGTTTCGGGGTCATGAGGGCTTCCACCCAGATTTCAAAAGAAGGCCCGACAGGCTGAGCAGTGTGTGGCAGGGTCAGAGACCTTAGGGAAATCCCCGAAGAGGACAATGCAACAGTTGTGTGGGGGAAGTCAAAGCTGCAGTTGAGACCCTGCAAGGTTACAGGTACTAGGAATGTGGAGTGCTTGCCCAGGAAAGCTGCAGGCAGTGAGCAGAACCAGCCTAAGTGAGAGGTCATGTGAGTTGCAACTGGAAAGCCCATGGGAATGGAGCAACCTGATCCCTTTGGAGCTCACATCGCACCACAGTATGTCTTGGAAGCTAGATATGGCACTTCAGGACATAATATTTGTCCTGCCGAATTTTGGTTTTGCTTTCTTATGGTCTTTCCTTTTCAGCTCTCTATTCCTTCCTTTTGGAATAGGAATGTTTACTCTGTGTATGTTGAAATTACACAATTTTTTCCTTCATTTTCACAGAAGCTCAAAGCTAAGAGTCATCTTGAGTCTCAGAGGAGACTTTGGACTCAGACTTTTGAGCAATGCTACAACTGTGAAGGATTTGATGACTCTTGGAGAGGGACTCAGTGCATTTTGCCCTGTGAGATGGACATGAGCTTTTGGAGTCTAGGTGTGGAATGTTATAGTTTAGATCTAAAATATCCTCTACAAGATCATGTGTTGAAGGCTTGGTTCCCAGCCAGTGCCACAGATGGGGAGAGGTGGTATTTTAGGAGGCTGAACTTAGTTGGAGGATGTAGGTCATTGGGAGTGTGCCTGTGCAGGGTATCTTGGGACTCGACCCCTTGTTCTTTTCTTTTTGCTTCATGGCTGCCATAACGTGAGCAGCTTTGCTCACCACATGCTCCTGGCCATGGTGTTCTCCCTCACCACCTGCCCCAAAACAGCAGGCCAAATGTTCGTGGACTCAAACCTCTGATACCACAGGCCAACATGAAACTTTCTTCCTATAAATTGACTTTCTCAAGTATTTTGTCACAGCAACAGAATGCTGATTAATTGTCCCCTCATGAAAATTGTAGGATTTTAGATACTTCTACTGTCCTAAAAGCAAAATAAAGCAGTTTGAAAGAGCCATTTGAAACAGCCAGGCAGACTTTCTTTCAGTGAGGCTGCGGTCACCCAGAGTTAATCATGGGTATGAGTTTCCTCATAGCTTTCGATTCCTCACTAGACAGCAGACGAGAATGGGTGGACACTGAGAGACGTCCCTACATGATATAAAGCACAAAACAGGCAAACAAGGGGGCAGAGGAGATAGAGGCTATGCAGAAAGAAACATAATCTCAGAAAGGTCAACCATTCACCTTCACAGAGCGGAAAGAGCAGATATTGCAACTGTGAAGTAAGAACAGACTGCTTCTAACAAGGAGGCCTCCAAAGGGAAAACGAGCCCTTTGGGGGAAAAACTAATAATACAGACATGGAGAGTGAGGGGGGCAGGTGACTGATAAAGTTGAGGTGAGAACAAAGAGACAGATGACAGTGGACAAGGTGCAGTAGGAGAGAAGCTTCAAAGCCCAATGTGTGAGTAACAGGAAAAGCAGTAGAAGAGACAGGAGGAGTCATTCATGAAGTAATTCAAGGCAATTTCCCAAATTAAAGCAAACGTGCTTTCAAACTGGACAAGACAGCAGCTGGCCAGCACACTGGATGGACAGGCCCGCACCAAGTACTCATGTCTGACCATGTGACATGTAGAAGTGAATTCCACATTTCAGAGAGGAAGAAGGACCATGTGTCAGAGTGGACTCAGAGCTCATTCCAGCCTCATGGAAACAAGGAGACTAGGAAAAGTGTCTTGAGGTTTGCCATTAATCATTTCCATAGTGGTTGTTCTAGTTTACATTCTCGCCAACAATGCAGAAGGGTTCCTTTCCCCCCACAGCCTCACCAATATTTGTTATTATTTGATTTCTTGATGAAAAATTAAAAAACTAAATTCCACTGGACCCAGATATCCCCCTACTGAAAGAATTAAAGGCATCATATCACAGAGATCCACGCACATCCATGTTTATAGCAGCACAATTCATAATAGCTAAATCTTGGAAGCAGCCTATATGTCCATCAACAAATGGATGTATAAAAGAAATGTGGAATACACAATGGAATACTAATCTGCCATAAAGAAGGATAAATTTGAGTCATTTGTAGGAAAATGGAAGCACTCTGAGACCATAATGTTAAGTGAAATAAGCTAGAGACATAAGCTTAAATATTGTATGGTTTCTCTTATGTGAGAAACCCAAAATATAAATAAAAGAGCAAAATAAACAATCACTAATAGGATACAGGGAGATAGATCTTTTGCAAATGAGAAGGGGACCAAGAGATTAGGGAGGCTGGAGGGAGGAAGAGGTAGAAAGAATTAAGAGTTATACATGGACCAACTCCCCATGATGAATAGAATCATTATGTATCCCAAACATGTACTAATAGAAAATCAAATTAATAAAGGAAAAGTGTTTTGTGTATAGCAGGTGGAAGTGATTTCCAATCTAGAATCTTCTATCCATCCCAATTATAAGCTCAGTGTTTCCACACATGTGTGGTCTCAGCACATTGGGCAACTCCTTGGGGTTGTGGTCCATCCAACCAGAGTGTGAAGAGAAGGGATGAGGATGGTGGTCCCCTGACACCAGCAGGGACACCTGCAGGAGGGGGCTCTGGAAGGCGTCTTCAGGAAGTTGAGGTTTTCTAAAATATGATGGGAACAGGTGTTTTGGGAGGAGCCTTAGGCAACTAGTGAAGAGCTGGGGAAGGAACCAGAGCAAAATGGAGAGAAAATCAATTGAAGAATAAAGTCAAATCAGCTTTTAATTCTGAGGATAAGAAAGGATGAAAAAGAACAAGTAGTACAGCGACACCTGTGTTGCTGAGCGGCTCCACGCTCGAACTTTCCACTGCTCACATGGCAAAGTTGGAAAAAAGTCCGCTCAGTGTTTGTAACTTTGGTGGATGGTCTAACTGAAAACCCAACTTGTAAAAACCTTGATGGCTGAGAGTGAGCCACGAATCACACCTCACCACAGACACAGGGGTGACGCTTCTGTCTAAGCGCCGCTCTTGCCCAGACAGCACATAGTGCTTGTGTTAGCACATTCAGACATTCATCACGTGCTTTTTTTTTTTTGCACTTTATTTGCGTAAAATATAACCACGGCTCCAAATAAAGTTAGTGACACCAGCAGTAAAGCAAAGAGGAAAAATGAGAACCACAATAGAGTTAAAGAAAGAAATTATTGCAAAATTTGTTAAAGTGTTGGAGAAGTGAATTTATAATCATCAGGCCTCACAACCATTCATTTGGTTTTGCATTATTTCTTATGGGAAAAATATGTTCAGTTCTGGAACTATTTGTTTTTCAAACACGAATTTGGAATGAATCGAATTCGACAACTGATGCATCATTCTACTTGGTTTCACTATGACTGACACAAGAATTTATGATATTTTAAACTCTGAATAGTAATCTAACCAAAATGTGATTATTAATCTAGCTGGACAGAGATAGGAAAGAGGGTAGAAAGTGAGATGTAGCCTTATTCTCCGTGATGGGAAATCTGCAGATATTGCCTAAAACTCTAAATTAAGAAATATCACTGGGTATAGTGGTGCATACCTACAATCCCAACACTCTGGAGGCTGAGACAGGAGGATTGCAAGTTCAAGACCAGCCTGACTGTAGTGAGACCTCATCTCAAAACACAAAAACAAAAACAAAAAAAATGAAAACCCTACAAACAGAAATAATTAAAAAAAAAAAAAAAACCCAACAGTAAGACCAGTGAGTCATTTAGTTCTATGGACATAAAAACCAGATGAGTCAGGAATTTGGGCTCTGAGCAGAGAGAAAGGCAGTGAAAGGGACCAGAGAGCCCTTTTGTGGTGGTATTATCCTATAGTGACTTTTAATTTTAAAATAATTATATAAGATCAACAAGAATTTTCAACACCAAGCAAAAATACAGAGCTCCTTGTATACCTCACCTGCTTCCCCAATGATAATATTATACATATAATCTTGGTTCTTTGTCAATGTCAGGAAATATACTGATATAATGGTGTTAACCCAGGCACAGGCCTTGTTCAGATTCTACCTGTTTTCACAAGCTTTTAGCTTCCTTTGGCATGAAGTTCCTTGCAGTTGTATCTACATGTGTAGATAGAGCTGGGTAGCCACACTACAACCAGGACACGGAGTTGCCCTTAGCCTAAAAGGAGCTTCCCCTGACACAGTCACATCTGCCCCACCCTAGATTCAACACAGAGCTGTCCTCTGTCCCTAGTGGTTTTGTCCTTTCAAGAATTCATATACGGTTTTTGCCAGCAAACGATGCAGAACTACTTGACATAAATTATATGCAAGCTTTTATCATTTATTTCTTATTTGTTGGTTGGAGATTGAATCAAGGGTCTTTGTACTGAGTTAGATCCCCAGACTCCATATAATACACACACACACACACACACACACACCTCTCCGCTCCTTACCTCAAAGCAAGGGGATCAGTCCTTGAGAACAGTTACAATTCCGGCCAGGGCTGAGAGCCACCACTGCCAGGTGGCCAGCGTGGGGACGCAGGGGTGGGAGGTGGGGATGGCGCTGGCTTTCCACTGATAACTTAGGGGTTTCCTGTGGGGGGTCCCTGTGGCTCCAGGGTGGTGGGAGCCTCCTAGCCACGGCGGGCACCTGCTCTTGCATCAAAGCAACCAGCTAAACACGCTGGCCACCCCAGTGAAGGAGCCCAGGCGGCTGGAGGGTGCCGCTGGAAGACACACTTGCAGGGAAGCCCTTGGCTCCTTCAGGGAAAGTGACGGCCTTGCGACCTTCTCCACAGCTGGGAATGAAGACCTCTCGCTGGTGACTGGAAACTGGCCACGCTGTTCCGCTTGCTGAGCTGTCCCCGAAGCTACACTGTTCCGCCTGCTGAGCTGTCCACGAGGATTGAGGACTCCGGGGCCCGGATGCGGGCTGCCGCATCTCCGGGTGGGAAGACGCAGGGCTGGGAGGGCTGCGGGTCCAGGGGCTGCAGGTGCCGATCAGGGTCAGGCCTCCTTTCAGCAGAACCCCAGCTGTTCCTGTCTACCCTTCAGAAGGGACTGGGGCTGGAGTCTGGGTCCCTGGACCAGGATCTTCCAAGCAGACCCAGCATGAAGAAGCACAGGCTGAGCTGCTCAGCCTGGAGGGTGCCTGCTTCTAGACAGGAGTGGGGACACAGCAGCCAGTGTCACGGGAGGGGAGGATGGGGGTGAGGATGCGGGGGGCGGCTTTTTGGTTACCCATCTGCGCCTCTCTTTTACCTTCTGGCCCCACACAGAGGGTAGCCGGGTCCCTGGTCACTGGGGAGATGACTCTGGGTCCAGAGACCAGGGCCAAATGACAGAGTGCTGGCTGCTCCCAGCTCTGCGGCGATCCCGGTGTGGCTGACCTGGTGGCCCTGCCTGTGTGGGATGAGGGCTGTTTTAGGAACCACTTTACCCCGGCTCTGAGGCTGTCTGGAGAGGAGCTGAACCCCAGAGTGTGTGAAAAACCGAACCCCAGTGCCCTGGAGTGGGACCTCGAACAGAGACCAGGTCTTTGTAAAAGTCAACAAGTTAAAATGAGGTCACCAGGGCGGGTCTGACCCCAAATGGCCATGTCCTCATAAAAAGGAGGCTGAAAGCTGGGCGTGGTGGCACCCACTTATGATCCCAGCCCTTCAGGAGGCTGAGACAAGAGGATCGTCAAGTTCGAGCCCAGTCTGGGCAGTTTAGCAGCTTGGGCGAGGGATGCGGCTCAGCATGAAGGCATGTAGTTCAATCTCTAGCACCACAAAGAAAGGGACAGGATTTGAGTCTGATGGCAGAAGTGGAGAATGCCACTGACCAGGAAGGGGAAATGCCACGCACAAGCCAAGAATGAGGGCCTGGGATGCTTCTCCCTCTCAGCCCCAGAAGAGCCCCCCACCTTGATCTCTCTTTGGGCTCCAGGACTGGGAGACTGTGCGTTTGCCATACAGTCTGCGGTTGCAGCCACCAGGCTGTACTGTTATTACAGCAGGGCTGGCGAATGGATGCAGTCGCCAGCATTAAAGCAAAGGAGCACCAATAAGTAAAGCAGCCACTGGCCCGGGCCCTGGAGCAGCTGCCACCAAGCAAAATCTGCAGCAGGCAGAAACCACAGATTTGGGTCCTTGGCGCCTAGCCCGTCACTCAGGGCTCTCCGCCAGCTCAGCACTGGACGCCGCAACAGGAAAATCCACTCTGTGTTCATGTTGGCGTCCTCAGCTGAGCAACCAGGTGAGGCCGCGTGGTTATGAGGCCGCTCGTTGCAGGAGGCTCTGCCAGTTCCTAGAAGCATCTACCCCTCCCAGCCTCCCAGAGGTCGGCAGGCTGGTGTGGCCAAGGCGGGGCTGTGGCTCCAGAGGATCAGGGTGCACACGCTAACTAAATGCCGAGGGTGTGCTGCGCTCACGATCTTGGTAAATCACCCTGGCACTGTGGGCTTCGGGGGCTGAGGATGCTTACCGGGGATCAGATATATGCAAAATGTCCATGTGGGCTCCCCAAGCTTAGCCGCTCAACTTCCACTAAATTGTTGGCCTCTCCACACACTCACTCCAATATCATTTATCTGATGTTTTTCTTTAAATTAGCTACCCCTCTCTCTGCTTACCATAGAAAAATTATTTCAAAAAGGAACTGTGTGATTATAGATGCAATAATGAAAAACACACATTCCTCCCTGAAATGAACATTGAAATAGATATGTGACAGTACAATAAGAAAAAATAATTGTTCCTGGATCTCAGAAAATAACATCTCTTGCTAGCACGCATACCATATAGTGAGAACTATGTTCATATGATCTAGAAATGCAGAGTTTCTTTCTATACATTTAACTTGGTATCGACAATCTTTCAGAACATGGAGGCGAGTCTCCTGCACACAAGACCCTAGAGTAAAAGTACTGAAAATGTTGTGTGAGTTGGTTCCTGTCTCAGGAGCCTCTTATATGCAGTCACCTTATTCTGCCAGCAACTTCCAGAGCTGGGCCGCACTGACCAGGCCGGGCTCCATGTCCTTTCCCAGACCGGGCCCTGGTCTCCCGCCCATGGTGCCCCCTCTGAGGGCAGATTTTCTGGCCCTGTTGATGGCCAAGGAGGCGCCGGGAACTGAGGTGACACAGACGGATTGCAAGACCACAAGAAAAGCTCTGAGATCAACGCAGCAGTTTCCTAAAGGAAGTCCTGTGCGTGAACATGTGTGCCTGTGTGTACACGTGTGTGCATGCAGGCACAGACCTCACCTCTTCCATGGCAGCTGTGAAGACAGCTGCATGCAGCTGGAGACTTTTCCACTCGAGCATCCTTTTCATCTCCAGTTTGGCTTACCCAACACTGACCCCATTTAGCTATTACCTGTTGCTGCCTCAAATCTGCCTCCATCCTGGGTGCTTATGACAACTTCCTGGTCGGCACCCGTCAGCTCTCAGGCTGGTGCCGAGGGGCAGCCGGCTTCCTGAGCGCTGTCGCTACTTCAAGCTTCCCGTCTTTTTGCCCTCTTCGGTTGCCCTGGACTCATAAGCTGGCGTGAAAGACGCCCATGTGCAAGACAGAGACCAGGGCCTCGCCCTCCGAGGTTCACACCTGAGACCTCCCCTCTGCTCCTAACCCTCCTTTCTTGGAAACTTCAGGCTGAGCTGCAGACTCCAGAGGCGTGTGGGATGTTTGGGAATTCTGCAAGCTGGGTGTTAAACACGGCAACTGTTTAAATATAAGTCATGCCCACTTACAATTGCATAATCTATATAGGAAAGAAATATATGTATATAACAAAAGCACAGACTCATCATTTCCTACTTATTTTAGCACAGTTTCCTGTCTTCCAGGCTCCTGCGGATCCCGAGTCTGTGTGCGTCAAGGAATTGCTGAGGACGAGAGGGTTCTGGACGCCCCCCCAACTCTGCGTGTGGATACCATTTGGGCAGCTGATCTTGGCTGTGGCGGGGGCGTCTACACTCCAGCAGCTGGCACCGGCTACACGTCAGACCACTCCCTGGGACACCCCATCAAGGCTGTCGCCAGGATGGTGCCTGGTAGATGCCGCCTTGTCCTCGGCGACTCACTGTTAGCCTGGACGCGGTCTCGCTGTGCGCACAGGCGCTCTCATCTGCACATCCCAGACCCTCTGACCTGCCCCTGCCTGTCTGTCTTCTACGCCGTGCACCTGGAATTTGACCCCCAGACACAGAACTCTTTGCCCCCCTCCCTTCCCAGTCCAGTGGAGCTGGACGAATACCAGACTGCAGGGCGGTGGGAGAGGTTTTGAAAACCTCACCATTCCGCCATTATCACACCCACCAGAATCACCAATCTCCTAGTGTGAGGATTTCCCTAATTATTTCAAAGATAATGTTTGCATAATTGGTTTGAGCTCATCGGAATCCAGACAAGGGCTACCCATAGCATTTGGTTGTTATGGGCTCATCGCTATTTTTTTCTATTAATGATGTCTCCCCTTTTTTCATAAAATTGATTTTCTGTGTGGTGCTGAGGACTGAACCCAGGCACATGCTACCATGAGCTACACCCTCGGGCTTTTTTATTTTTTATTTTGAGGCAGACACTAAGTTTTTGAGATACCAAGTCATTTGTCTTACAGAATATGCGTGACCTGGATTTGCCCCCTGTGGTCTTAATTGGGCATCCTCTTCCATCCTCCGGATCGCCTTTTGCTGGCTTACACCCAGGAGTGAGGTGAGATGAACTTGGAGGTTCCTACGGCTACGGCGGGCTCTGTGTGTGCTGAGTGCGGCCTGGGTTGTCCAGGGCCACCACAGTCCCCTGTTCCTGAGAGGACACCGGAGGAGCGCTGCTCAGGGCAATGGGGACAGCACTTGGCCCTGCTCGGAGTGACTGTGAGAAGCTGGTCAGCCCTGGAAAGGGCCAGCATGCAGAGTGCCTCATCCCTGGAGAGCCCCGGCGTTCGGGAACTCTCCTTGAGCCAGGAAATCTATCCATCCAGCCCTGAGCGCAAAGCTTGTCCATCTCTGGAAATACCGGGGGAGACTGCAGCTGCCTGAGGAGGTGGGGCGATGCCAGCATTTATGGGTGGGGGCTGGGTATCACCTACATCCTATCACAGCGCCTCCTGCACACACAAAGACCTGTCTGGGCCCAAATGTTGGCAGGAGGACCCAGGCGGAGAAGGCGCCACACGCCAGCGGGAGTAGCTGCTGTGTCATTCCCAGGACGGTACCAGCGTGCCCCCCAGGCCCTGTGCCTGCACCTGTTGGTCTAGGAGCGCAACCCTGAGCCCTGCGTGTGCAGACGGCGGAGGTGGGTGGGGTCGCCCTGTTGCATTACAGTGTCCTCGCAGTGTGAGTTTAGTTGTGGGAGAAGACGCCCTCAGGAGGCTGCAGGGAACTTTAGGATGGAGACCACAATAATGAGCAGGGATACAGGGTCCCATGGGTGACACTCACCAACAGGGACCACACCCAGGCCCGCGTGCTGCCCTAATCTTCGAGGTTCTTGTGGCAGCAGGGCTGACTCAGGGACCCGGCTGCGTGCACGTCTCCCACGTTGGCTCCCACGGCAGCAGCAGCAGCCGCCACCCACGTCTACTCCCCTCGTGGCGAGCGGCATCCCTCAGGGTCTCCCCTGTGAGTTCACTGAGCTTGTTTGTTTGGGAAACTTCTAACAGCTCCACTGAGTTGATCCCATTCCTAGGATCCTTTCCTTAAACAGATGAACAAAATCAAGAACCGGACAGCCAAGAAATTCGCTCAGGGCCACACAGGGAGCCGCGGCGCGTGGCTGAGCCATGCGGTCTGGCTGCAGAGTCCAGATACGTCGTCCTTCCTGGTCGCTGTGGAGAGCCAGCTGGTCCAGGAGCAAGTGCTGGCTGGGAAATGCTCTTCCTGATGCCAGGCTTTTCCTAGTATGGCAGGGAGGGTCCTCTGATGGTTTCTCTCTCTCTCTCTCTCTCTCACACACACACACACACACACACACACACTCACATGCACACACACACCTCTGCTGACACGATGGACAACCAGACTGCTCTTCGGTCAAGAGCTGCTGTGCTCGGAATGCATTAATAATAACACCAAACAGGGCAGAGCACATGCAGCTGGCCCCTAATGGTGCCTTCAGTAACTTCTGCTGGGCTGATGCCTGCTGTTGGTGCTTTCCAAGTCCTGTGCCAGCTATGCTGCTCGCTTTAAGCCATTCAGGGTGGCACATGCCTGTAATTCCAGCACTCTGGAAGGCAGAGGCAGGAGGATTGGAAGTTCAAGTCCAGCCCAGACAGCTTAGTGCCTTAGCAAGACCCTGTATCAAATAAAAAACAAAAAATGGAGCTGGGGATGGAGCTGAGTGGCCACAACTCTTAGCAGCAAATTCTTTCACTGCTACTCAAAGCAGGGCGAAGAGGGGAAAAAAAAGGAGGAGTGTGCATAACGGCTGAGGATTTCTCTTCAAAGGGTTCTGCGGTCAAGACACGCTGGGTGGACTTTGCTTTACATCTCAGGTCCAGAAAACGCTTGGCTGGGGGCGGGGTTGGAAAAGGAGCAACTTGCCCGAGGGCCGGGACCCGAGGCAGGCTCGGCTTCCCCGAGGTCAGGGCCCCTCTGCCCGCTGTCGGCGACATCCCACCTCCGCTGGGTGCTGAAGGAACTCCTGCCAGGCGGGCCTGGCTGACTCTCCGGGGTGGCCATCTCCAAATCAGGCCACAACTGTGACAGGGGACCATCGCCCGCAAGGGCGGCTGAGCCCCCACGCCTCGATGGAGGGCAGTCTCCGGTTCGCAGAGCTCTGCGGGCAGAGCAGGGATAAATTTGCCGTGCTGGGCTTCCTGAGAAGCAGTATTTCTTGGCTGGGCGAGTGGACAGTTGGCATTTGCCCCCGCAGGCCATATATTTATAGAGTGCTGACACGATGCCTACAGGGAACCCCACTGCTGCAACATGTGCCCTTTCTGTGAGAGAAAGGAAAGCAGGAGGAGGGCCCCCCTGAAACTCAAGTCCGTTTGGAAAGATATTTCACCCCAACGCCTACCCGCAGCTGCTGACCACGGTGCATAATGCACAGCCTGTCGCCTCCCAATTCACAGATTGCTGTTCGCAGCTTCCCTTGTGATGGATTCTACCCTGGAGTTTGCCTTCTAGGGTTAGACTTCTGTTCTTGGTTGAGAAAAGATGAACAAGAGAGAATATCTGGAGGCTGGGAGGACAGAGTGCATGGGAGCTGCGTCGGGCTGCGGGCAGCAACCGCTTTGCTCCCGACAGCCCTGCGTCCCGGGAGTGTGCTCCACCACTGTGCGTGTTCCAGGGACGCCGCCAACGCTGTGCAGTCACTTGGGCCAGAACTGTGTTCTACACCCGCCCCAGCTTTTCCCAAAATGTGCCGCCGGGCGGATCAAAGACACCGTCGCCTTGCTTTGTAGGAACTCCCTTCCAACAGCGAAGATGGGCTTTCCGCCAGGGTCCTGCCTTGTGTCACTCCACACGGCTGGGTTTGTGCCCGACCTCAGTGCTGATCCTCCCTGGCCGCTGGTGTCGGAAGGCGCCATGACGCCAGCGTAGTGGCTCGGAGTTCTTGAGAGTTTTCTGACCCAGAAACAGAGAAGCATGGCCCCTTTCCAGGGTCCCTAATCTGGGGGCCGGCAGTGGGGGTGCTGGTGGGTTGTGTGGCCTGTCATGGGCATTTCCCAAGTGATGGGGAGAAAGGCCAACTCGGATAGTTCCCCTCAACCTCTGAAGCCAGGCCTGCTTGATTCTGGCTCTACTTCCAGATGTGGGCAATGAGTTGATGTCCTTTGTAAAAAATATTATCAGGCATGTATAACATACAAGTTAGCATCCGAATTAAAAACATTTTTTTGCATGGTGCTGGGAATCAAGACCAGAGTCTCCCCTGTGCTAGGCAAGCTCTGTACCCCTGAACTACATCCCAGCCCTCGACCATTTTAAGTGTATAGCTGAGGGACATTAAGTTCAGTCATGCATGTGTGACCTTCACCCCTGTCCACCACCAGAGTTTTTCATCTTACCAAACTGAAGCTCTGTAGCCATTACGTGCTAACTCCCAATTCCTCCCTCCCTCCAGCCCTGACCACCAACTTGCTCCTGTCTGCTCTGACCTGACTGCTCTAGGGGCTTTGTCAGTGGGATCATGCAGTTTTTCCTTTGAGATGGCTTATTTCGTTCAGCATAGCATTTATCTATGTTGGAGCACCTGCCAGAACTTCCTTTTGATGACTGAGTAATATTCCTCTGCATGTGGAGCCTACACTTTACACTTGATCTTAGCCAAAAGGCTGAGAAGTGATGGCGCCTACATCTAAAAACAATGTGCATGAGTCAGCGGACACTGGGCTTGCATCTGCCTCTGGCTGCTGTGAATTCTGCTGCTGGGAATGTGCTTGGACAACAATCTCTTCACCTCTCTGCTTCCTATCACCGTGTGTTTGCCTAGAAATGGAACTCTGGATGGATCAGTCCCCATCTCTTCACACGTTTTCTTCAACAGTCAGAGTTGGGACTCCATCGCTCAGAGGCACGTGTGTCCTGTCTAGTGCCAGTGACACCTCTGACACTGGTGGCCCCGATGGTGACGGGATGTCGCCAAGCCGAGGTTTGGCTTGGCAGCCTGGATTCTCGGGACAGAGGACAGAGAACGGCTGGGCGCGGCCTGTTCCCCGAGCACCCAGGGCGCGGGCTGCTGGTACCTGCTACCCGGGGATCATCGTTCCTGAGGATCCTCGCCCTCCGAGAAATCCATCTGATCATAAAATGTGCCGAGACGGGGACCGGAATGGCCAAGCTGCTGATGACTCACAGCGGGTAGGGACCCAGAGGTGGGTGAAGCATCTGTGCCCCAGGACAGACTGGCCTTGAGCAGCCCAGAGCCACACGAAACACCGCACCTTCACACAGAAACACCGGTGTTTTGCCATGTTGTGTGGAACATACACATTGCAGGTGGTTTTGTGTTGAACACACATTCAGCTTGAACGCTCGTGTTCACAAAAGGGCTGCAATTGTTCCTACTATCTTATCGTCACATGATCAAGGGGAGATGCAGGTAGCTGGGGTGCGAATCCAGCAATGTATGAGAGCTTTCTGCTTCTGACACTCTTCTTGGGCATATTCTGTAAGGCCTGAGTGTGTGTAAGTGGACAGAGGTGATTACGTAGCGACTTCTAGCAAGCGAGGGAGAAAACAGTTGTTAATGGCTGTTGGTCAGCTAACCCATGAAGTCTACCATGACAGTTTACTTGGTTTTAACCAAGAACTTGTCCAAAATGCTAGGGATCGAGTTGTCCACGTGGTAAACCTTATATAGCCTCACAGTACCAGGGTGCGCACGGTCTTGGCAGGTGGGCCCTGCAGTGTGGCCCTGCCCCAGTGAGTTGTCACCCTGTGCTTTGTTCTGTGGAGAGCCAGAGTCACCTGCCAGCCCTTCGCCAGCCTATTGATATGCTTTGTTTTCTTCTTCTGTTTGTGGTCTGGGTCCCCACTAGAGTGGGGGAGCAGGGAGTTTTGTGTGCTGTATTCACCCCTGAATCCCCGGCATGGACACAGCCCCTTCAATATTGTTACGAGCACCATTCTGGCCACCAAGTGTTGGGTTCTTCCCCTGTCCCCTCTTGCCACCCGCCGTTGGTCACCGACATGTTCAGCTGCTCTTCTGGGTGAAGCCGATCAGACTTTGGGAAATCTGGGTGCTGAACTCATTCCTGGTCCCTCCCACCCCACTGCCCCCTGGAGAACATCAGAATGAAATGGGAAAATGAAAGTTAGGAACCGAACTCAGCCCTTCGTTATGTTTAATTTTGAAGCAAGTTCTTGGCAAGTTGCCTAGGCTGGGCTCAAACTTGTGTGATCTTCCCACCTCGCCTCTCAGACTGGGATTAGAGGCATGAGCCACCACACCCAGCTTGGGTATTTGCTAAATGCGAACTGAAGTGGGGTCCCTCATAGTGGCCTGCTTTCCGGGAAATGATCCTGGGACAGAATTCTCTCATCAGCCTCTATGGCTGTCAAAGGAAGGAATCCCAGTGTCCTGCACGTGTCCCATGCTGCCGATGGCACCAAGGTGTGGACCTTAGCAAAGGGATGTTGTTTGGGAAGGTTTTTGTTCAATGAAAGGGATGTGCTCATGGTGCCTGCATGAGTCTTGGGTGGAAAGAAGAGTCTGGGCCTATGTCTTCTCCTCTGTCTCTTTCTTCCTTCCCTCTTTCCTTCCTTCCTCTCTCTCTCTCTCTCTCCCTCTTGTTTTTACCCTTCTTGTTTGTAGCCCAGGCTGGCTTTGAACTCATGGTGATCCTCCTGCCTCAGCCTCCTGAGTGCTGGGATTACAGGTGAGTGTCACCACGCCTGGCCCCTGTATCTCATTTTTCATTTCTATGCCTGTCTTCCCTGCTGATCAGTGCTTCCCTTCTTTTCAGGAAGGAAACTTTTCCTTCGGGAGTGTCAGGCGGTGCACAGGGCAGCAGCCACCTCCAGTGTGGCTCCGACCCGCCTAGAGATGGCACCCTGCACTGTTCACCATGCTCACCCATCTGCAGCAGCCATCCTCGCACCGTGTGGCCCTGTATGCCTGCAGCGTTCCCGATGCACGTGCCGCCTCCGAGCTGCGCATGTGGAGGCGGGGGCTCCTCCAGCAGAAGCTCGAGGTGGGATTTTATCGGTGTGCACAGCAGATGGGTTGCCCGCCCAGCCTTCTCCAGGGTGGGGAGCAAAAGTGGAGCGTGCACTAGTGCCAGTGCCGGGCGAGGATGCCCGGTGGGCATGGGATGCCTGGCCCTCTGCGCTTGCCAAGCAGCTTTGCCCCTGCCCGGGCAGACCTGCAGGAAAGCGAGCGATTTTGGCTTGTGCCCTCTGGCGGCTCAGTGGGAAGCTGTTTACCAGGTTCATCCCCCTCTGAGGAGCGTGGACAGGAGGCGAGAGCTGGGTGGGAGCTGTCGCCGAGGTCAGCCATGCAGACAGTGTGCACAGAACTTTCTAGACGACAGGCGACCCGAAGTCACAGCATGCAGGGGCTGAGATGGACTTCAGAAGATGCTGCTAGGCAGCCAGAAAGACATTTCTGGGACTGAAAGATGCAGGATCGGGAGACAGGCAAACTTGTGATTCGTGTTCTGTATTTTTTTTAAAAAGCAATAGACATTGTCCCTCGTGGCAAAACTGGTTACTAAGGTCCAGGCCGTTTATGATGGCCACCAATGTGCGAAACTTCCTTCCTTGCCACTATCTGGGGGCCTGTAAAGTTTTATAGGAAAGTTGCTTTTGGGATCCATCAACAAAAACGAGTAAACACCGACATGAAAAGACGCTGACCAACCTACAGTTGATGTACCCCGGAAGGAGGGAAAAGCATGCCAGGCGCCCAGTCTATGCTGCCCCCCCGCCCTAGAGCAGCGCCGCTTCTTTCCCAGCTCCTTGGTTCCAGCAGGTGACGGGTCGAGGGTGCTGTTAGGAGTCGTAACGAGCATTTCTCAGCTTTCAGGAGAGTAAGCTCCCCCTCCGCCTCCCGCGTTTGTTGCCTAATCAGTGATGACCAAGTCATGAAAGTAAAGAAACACCAGATAAAGTCACTCAGGACTAGCGATCAGTTTGACGCTGACGGAACAATACTCTATTGACTTTTCCAGATATTTTTGAGCCTGCAGTAGGGTTCGGGAAGCCCACCTGCCTTGTTCTGAAGAAACATCTCCAAACACCCACGTCCACCCTGCACAGACCCCGCAGGCTCCCCAGAGGTCTGACCTGCTTCCGGGTGCCCGGTCCCCATGGCCATGTTGCTTCCATCCCTGGTCCTGGGCGCTGGTCACACAGTGGCTACTTTACAGACATCGATGCCACTGTGTCCTTCGGGTACACACGCACCCTTTCTGCACATGTGCTGTATTTTGGCAAGTGACTCAGAAAATCTACATAAACATCCGGAAAGCATTTTAGAAAGAAATCGAGCCCCTACAGGATTCAGGAGGGTGATGCTTTAGTGAGGGATATATTGGCATAAGGAGCAGAGTCGCCCTGGCATCCCTATGCTGCCTTCCCGCAGGATACTGTCATTTCCTCCCCATCAGAAGGGTCACAGGACATGTGAGTCCCTCATGAGGTGCCCACTGACCGAGTTACATTGCTGAAGTGACCTTGGCTGCCGCAGCCACACGGCCACATCCCGGCTGGTTAACAGTTAGCAGTAGCTACAGCTTGCATGTACTGAACCAGTTAGAGCTACGGCAGAGTGGGTTTTGCCCACCTCGGTGGACAGAAATGACCCTTGAGCTCCCACCCCACAGTCATTTCCTGTCCTCATGGCAATGCAGTGATCGACAGAGAAATTCTAGGGTCCTGGGAGTCCCTTTCTCCTGCAGCATGCACTTCTAGGAGTGGAGAGAGACTTCACACCTTTCCGAACATAGAAAGCATTTGAATCATTCGCCGACTTGGGATCGCTGGCAGAGCTGGAAACCTTGGGCAGCGGCCCCAGACAGAAATTTGAAGTCGCTCCCAGTCAGAGGAGTGATATGCAGATTTTGCAAAGGTGTCCGCCCATCCCTGACATTTCTGGGGCTTTTCCTGCAAGACAATCCAAGAGGCGAAGCACACAGACAGCAGCGCCTCTGGAGGAACCCTGTCCTTGAATTCTCCTCGAAACGCCTAAATTGGTACATGATTTGGTCCTATAAAAAGAAACAGCCGGTAAAAATCCTCACCCGCGACCACAAATGTGTCCATTTCTTCTCGCTCAATCCTAAAATCTCATTGCTGCATTCCTCTCCAGTGTGGTCCCGCATTTCTCAAGTACAATGGGGTCCCCAGGTGAAGGTTGCAGTGATGGAGGGAGAAGTAAATCAGTGTGGGGTCACCGGGCACAAGGCGCCTTAGGTACAAAGCAGCTCCTTCCTCCCTGGGCCCAGCTTTCTCTGGGAGCTTCATGTTCAGAGCTTTCCTTGCTCAGGAGCAGACACGGCCACGGCCCGTTTCCAGCTCTGGAACAGACAGTGTCTGTTTCCGTCCAGTCCCTGAATGGCGTCTGATGGCACAGTCCACCATGACATCATCGCCATGACTGAGTTGCTCTGGTTTAGGACATAAGTGCATTCTGGAGGCTGAGGCTGGGGCTGGTGGGAACGAGTCATCCTAGTGTCCGTGTCTGTTTCATGAGTCCAGCTGGGTGTCAGGCTGTGTCGGCAAAAGGTCTGTGTTACAGGAATGGAGAGGAGAGAGGGCGCATCACCAGCGAGCAGGCAGGCCTGATGTCCACGGAACCCACAGACCCCGGCCTTAGGTGAGGTTGGCCTGATCTCACTAGGGTGACTCACAGATGGCTCCACATTGGTGTAGTTGGATGCTGGGTGGCTCCCACCCCAGCAGCCTTCAGAGACTCTGGAAAGTAGCCTCGCACTGCCTCAGCCTCCCTGTCTATGGTGTTGTGGCAGCCCAAGCTGGTGAAGACACGAGTGGTGGCAGACTGTATTTTCCAAAGATTACCTGACACTGACTGCCACAGCACACATTCTTCTTAAAATGTAACCTAGACTTTCTCCCTTTGATGGTGGAGTGGACCTGGGTGGGACTGGGGAACTCACTGGCTAAAAGAACATGTTGGTGCTACTTCAAGCAATGGTGTTGTGACTTCCAGGGCCTGGACATAAAATGTTATTCAAGTGATGGCGTGGGCTTTCTAGGGCTGTCATGGAAGGCCGTCCAGGTCCTAAACTGGCCTGGAACTCACTCACTGGTGGAGCCCTAAGCTGCAATGTAAATAGTCCCATGGGAAGACCCCTAAGCCTCATGGAATGACTCCTTGAAAAGGGTGAGTGGGGCGGGGGAGGGAGAGAGAGAGAGAGAGAGAGAGAGAGAGAGAGAGAGAGAGGGAAAGAGAGAGAGAGAGAGAGAGAGAAAGAGAAATGAAAGACACTCATCCAGCTCCAGCATCTCATCTCCAGAGCTCTGACTCCAGCTACTTTTGTTTGCAATCACAAGGAGCCTTGAGCGACCTAGCTGAGCTCCCCCAAATCCCTGGCCCCCAGAATCCAGGGGGATAGCAAAGTGATCGCCGTTCTTGTCATAAACCACCATGGTTTGGAGGTGATCGGCTAAACAGCAGGGGATAGCTGAACCAGCCAGGGTTCGATCACCAGAGCTAGGTGTGAGGCCAGGTCTAGGGGTTATTGGCTGTGATCACGGGCTGGAGGCCTAGTCCACGCAGCTTCCAGTTCCTCCTCTGTGGGATGGAGAGGGAGACAGAACTGGTCTTGTTATACTGAAGAGGAGACCGAGGGAAAGGCAGTGGGCAGCACGTGGTTATCATCCTGCGACCTGCACTTCTGGCTGCCATTGTTGCTGTTCAAGTGAAACAAGCCAAGATTATGCCAGTAGGAAGCTATCAGAAACACGAAAGTCACAGTAAGAACCACTAGGAGCCGGGCCCATCCCTCACTTTATGGACAAACACGCTGAGACCCCAGGGCGTGGGGAAGTGTCGCTGGAAGAAAAGACCCTTGCAGAGCTGAGCAGGGAAAGGTGTGGTCCAGGGCTTCCCACCCTGACCAGCCTCTTTGGTCCCTGCTGTCTCCTGAGTTCCTTGTTGTTTTGAGTAAAAGCTGGGAGGATTTTCCTGACTTGAAAACTCACATCCAGCTCGCAGGAGATGCACCGTGAAAGCCTCATGCATAGATATGAGGTGCCCAATGCAGGAGACCCCGCTGCATGGGGCCGGTGAGAGCCTTCAACCTTTCCCTGAACCGTGTAAAGACATTATTATTTAAAGGTGGGGAGCCTCCAACGCCAGGCCCGGAAAGTTAATGGGACCACTTTGGCTGGGTGCCATCGCTCTGAAAACCTGAATAATGAGACACACTTTGCCCTTCAAGTTTCCACAATGCTGGAGGTAATGGAGGAGCTATTATCCCGGCCTCCGATTGACAGGGCCTCTAAAGCGCTGTGCGCCTGGTTAAGTGGGACAGGCGAGAAATGCTTAGGAGAATGGAGCAGATGGAAAGGTCTATCTGAGTGCTTTCTGTTCTTTTCTTTCTCTTTCTTTTTTCTTGCAGTACTAGAAATTGAACCCAGGGCCTTCACACTGAGTTATATCCTCAGCTGTTCTTTTACTTGTTATTTTTGACATGAGGCCTCACCAAGTTGCCCAGGCTGGGCTCAAATCTGTGATCCTCCTGCCTCAGCCTCCCGCAGGGCTGGAGATACAGGTGTACACTACCACACCCAGGTTCCCTGTGTGTTTTCTGTTCAAAAGGCAACAGCATCCCAGCCCAGGCTGAGAGCTGCCAAGCTCGGAGTCATCAGGCAGAGGCTGTCCATTAGACCAGTGGTCTCCAATGTTTTTAGCACCTGGGACTGGTTTCGTGGAGGGCAATTTTCCCACAGACAGGGTGGGAGATGGCTGCGGGATCCGATTCTCATAAGGAGCACGTAACCTGGCTTCCTCACACGTGCAGTGCCCAGCAGGCTTGCGCTCCCGCGATCCTCGGATGTGACCCTGATCTGACAGGCCGGCAAGCTCAGGCAGGGATGTGGCAATGGGAACGGCTCTACAGACAGAGGAAGCATCCCTGGCTTGGGCCCGCCCACTTCCTGCTGCCGGCCGGCCCACAGTCCAGGTTCCCGGAGCTGCATTAGGCCAGTGCAGTCCCTGCCAGGGGCAGGAGTATTCACAGACCACCTGTCACCGCGGCTGGGTCAAGGCCACACCAAGAGGCCGCCATGGTGCTACGTTTACCTCTGGCATCCTCCCCCATGCCAAGGCAGCCGCAGCCAGCTCGGGACGCCAGGTGGACCAGCTCACCACTCTGGACCACGCTCTTGCCCATCGAGCACCTGCTCCCTGTGCAGAGAGAAGGCAGCAACCTCTGCTGACGTGCAGCTAGGACAGCCAGGAACTCAGACCCTGACCAAGGTGAGGAATGAGACACATGGGCATCACCTGCTCCTTGGGCAGCCTCTCCGGCCGCCTGAGCCTCCGCTGCACCCCACATGCTCCTTCCTGCTTCCTGCAGACCCGCACACACTTGTCTCCCTGGCCCGCGCCTTGCCACGAACATGCATCTCTTGGGTCCCGGTCTGCCTCTCCCTGGGCGACTAACTCACTAAGGGCAGTTTGTGCGCCAGGCACGATGCTGCGCACTTAGCTGATGTACCACCCAGTCCCCATGTACCATCCAGTCTTTGCCAATCTGCTCACACATTCGCATCACTCGGGGAGATTTCCCTTTGTGCCATCTGTGAATATTTAGCACGCACAAAATATATAATTCTGTTTTAAAAATAGCTGCAGCAAAATTGTCCTCAAGAATAGCAAATTATTACCACACTTTCTTTATCCATCTACTTGTTGATGGACAGTAAAGCTTCTTCCGAGATTTGGCTTCAGTGAGTTGTGCTGCTGTAAACCTGGGTGTGCACGGATCCCTGCGATATGATGTCTTTACTCTTTTGGGAAGATACCTAGACAGGGAATAGCCAGGTCAGATGAAATTCCTAGTTTTAGTTTTCTGAGACTCTCCACACTGATTTCCACGAAATGGAGTACTACTCTGCTGTAAAGGAAGGTAAAGAGAGTCATTTGTAGGAAAGTGGATGCACTTGGAGACCATAATGCTAAGCTGTGTAAATCAGACACACCAGCTTAAAAATAGCATGGTTTCTCCTATGTGAGAAGTCCAAAGTATAAATAATGAAAGAGCAAAACAAAAGACAGATGATAGGAAACAGGGACATTAGATCTTTTGCAAATGGGAATGGTGTCAAGAGACGGGGGAGGGGATCGGGAGGGAAGGGAAGGGGGAAGTAAAGAGAAAAAAGATGTGTATGTGCATGTACTAACTCCCCACGGTGAATGTAATCACTATGCATCACAGGCATGTACTAAAAATTAGAAGAGCAAACAATTTTGGGCAGAATTTTAACATGACCATGCTGAGGCATTTCTCCAGGGTTCAGCCTGTCCCAGGGTGGCGCTCAGAGAGGGGATATTGAAGGGCTGCAGCCCCAAAGCCCTGTGATGTGGTGGTTGAGAAGCAGGTCTTGCATTCAGCCTGATCTTTCCCTGACACGTAATCAACTGGTGGCCTTGTAACGAGTTCACCTGGATGCCCGGGCGCTGCCTCAGGGTCAAAGACTCATTCTTCCGGTGCTATTTTGTGGGCTCAGTTTGCCGTCACGTCTGGGAGGCTGAGTCATCTGCTTCCCAAGGTGCAGCACTTAGCTCCATATACAGAATCCAGGACATCTGAGGTGCCCTGGCCTCCCAGAAACTCTGTCGAAGTCCTCCAGGGCAGGATGGGTATTTCCAGGCATCGTCTCAGCACACAGTGGTTCCTGAGGTCAAAAGGTGTGTAGAATTTAAGCGTAACACTGCACCTGCCATTTAGCTAGGAGATTCGATGGATCTGAACTTCAGTGGTACCTCAGTTCACGAACTTAATTCTCTCCACGAAATTCAGTTGCAATCAGACTTGTAGAATGAATTCCATGACCAGAATCATGGAAAGAATTAAATTTGTGAACCTCTGTCCCTTAGTGTTTAGCAAGGTTTACCAATGTTGTTGCATGAATTGGTATTTCTTCTATTTTTATGATGAATAACACTCCACTGCATGGCTCTACCACATTTTTGCTCATCCATTTATTTGTTGATAGACATTTGGGTTGTTTCTGCTTTTCGGTTATTATGAATAATTTCACTGTGGACATTCATGTGCAAATTTTGACATGGACATACAAAAAAGATGGTGAACATTTAAAGAATTTATTCCAGTAAAAGACACATTGTCATTTATCTCCCCCAAGATACTCCCCCTGGCTTTGAACCACACTTATCCCACTGTTCTTGACACTTTCCAAAGTAGTTCTGGAAGTCTTTTTTCATGTCTTTATGATTTGTGATAAAAACTTGGTGAACGCTGCTGCCGAGTGTCGTCTAGTGGAAAGGCAGCTTGTAAAAAAGTGACGCTGTGTCCTCGTCCACCTATTCACCAGATCTGGCCCCACGTGATGTCTGGCTCTTCCTCAATGTCAAAATGACCAAGAAAAGTAAATATTTTGGATTGATTCAGGACATCATATATGGCAGGACAGAGCAACACTAAAAGTCCTCGAAGTGAGTGGGAGTATTTTAAATGGGATTAATGGTAACTCACCCTTCATTGTAACAAATGTTTTTTGTCTAATACATATTGTATTTCCTGATAGTACCTCGTATTTTGAGTTGTCTTGGAAGTCTGTCTAAGAGTGGAATTACTGGGCCATCCTATAAGTCTGCTTGGCTCTTGGAGAAACTGCCAAACGGCTTTTTGAAGCATCGCACACCGTTTTTACATTCTCCCCATGAAGGCACGAGTGTTCCAGTTTCTCTGCACTCGCCAGCTCCTTTCTTTTGACTCTGGTCACGCCCTAGAGTGGGCAGGGTGTCTCGCTGTGGGCTGGGTTTGCATTTCCCTAGCGGCTCATTATGCCGGCACCTCTTCATATTTGATTAGCCATTTGTGTGTCATCTTCAGAGATGTGTCTCTTCATATCCTCTATTTTTAAATTGGATCAATTTGTCTTTTTATTGTTGAGTTGTAATAATTACATACTCTTGACCCCAGAAGCAAATCAGGTAACTACTTACCAGTATCTTCTCCCATTTCCTACCTTGCATTTTCTACTTTTTAGTAGAGTTCCTTGACATATGAAAATTTTCAATCGTAATGAAGCCTAACTCACCTGTTTTTTTTTTCTTTTCTTTTTCTTATTAGTTCATGTTTGCCATGCGTAGCAAATACATTCATTGTAGGTAGGCGATACACATACCTGCCACATCTTAATTCCCCTTCCTCTCCTCTCTCCTCCTTCCATCTCTTGGTCTCCTTCTCTGTTTGCAGAAGATCTATCTCCCTGTCTCCTGTTGCCAATCTTTTATTTTGCTCTTGAATTTATTTATACTTTGGGATTCTCACCTAAGAGAAACTTATGCTTGTGTGTCTGATTTATCTCACTTGTTGTTTGTGAGTTTAGAGTTGTGGCTAAGAAACTGTTGTTCAATTTACAGTCCTGCATACCTGTTTGCTTCTAAGTGTTTTCATTTTCACTCTTCCAGATTTGAATTAATTTTCGTGGGTGGTATGAAGTAGACATTCAATTTTGGCCCTCTGCTTGAGGATAACCAGTTGTTCCAATATGATTTGTTGGGAAAAAAAAAGACTTTCCCCATTGAATGTTCTTGACATCCTCTCTTGTTGAATTGAACTGATCATAAATTAATGGGTTCAGTCCTGGACTTTAAAATTTCTATTTCATTGTTCTTTATCTATCTATCCACATATCCGTTTCTGTCTATGCCAGTGAATATTCAGGCCTGTCCCATACAGTCCTGATTGCTGTAGATTGGTAATAGGCTTTGAAATCAGGAAGCATGCGCTCTCCGTATTTGTTCTTCTTTTTCAGCGTTATCTCTCGGCTTCTTTTTCCAGCGCCGAGAGTGGAACCCAGCATGTGCACTACGCAGATGCTCTGCCATGGAGCCACACTTCCAGCTTTTCCATGTGAGCTTTTAAATCATCTTCACAATTTCTACAATAGTGATGACTGAGTTTGATGGGAATTTCACCTGTAGGTCTGTGCGCGAGTGTTGCACCCTAACTGCAGAAGCCTGCTGGTCCCAGGCCACGGCGGGTTCCATCCACTCTGGGCTTCTTCTTGCTTTCAATTATATCTTATGGCTTTCGGGGTGCAAGTCTTGGACATCTTTGACAAATTCATGCCTAATTATTTTATTCTTTTTGATGTTATTATAAACAGAATCTTTTTTATTCCATTTTCAGATGTTTGTTACTCTGTATGGAAATATAATTTTTTGTCTGTTTCTGGTTTTTTTTTTTTTTATCTTGATCCTACAAACTTGCTGAAGTCTTTCATGGTTCTGATCATTTTTCAGCCTGTTTCTTAGGGATCTTTAAAATCAACATCATGGCATCTGAACAGATAAGATAGTTTTCCTCCTTCCTTTTCCTGCTTGATTGCTGTGACGGGACCTCCAGGACAGTGCTGGACAGACATTGTGGGGACTGACATCCTTGTGTTGTTCTTGGTTGTCTGGATTCTACTTTATAGGTGGTAGCGAGCAATGCATACGAAACCTTCTGCTCTTAGTGAAAGTAGGGTCGAATACAGCTTCCTCAAAATAAAAACCTTCCACAACTGGATTTTACAGAATTGTAGAGCCTAGTGAGTTAGTCCACAGGTCTTAAGGGGGAGTGAGGTAGACTGTGGAAAACCGATGCGGAAGAACCCGTCTGAAACGTCCCTGGGAGAGACTGGGTACGGCACATAGGCCAGCGTGGGCACAAAGCAGGAGCACCGTGTGGGTAGAGCGGCGGCCGGAGGAGCCCAGAGCTGGGAGCTGGAGAAGCTGAAAGGTCTTCAGCCCAGACCCCCGAGAAAGGGCCACGGAATGGAGTCCAGGAGACGAGAGGCAAGCACGGGCGAAGCCTGTGTGCTCACTGGCCAGGTGTGGAGGCCGACGTCCAGCATATCAGGCTCTGGGGTGGCTCCAGGGCAGTCGAGGACACGGTGAAAACCCTGAGTGGTGTCAGGAGTTCATCAAGCATCCACAACCCCTGAAGAGTGTTTCACAATGCCTCAAACTCAGAGCTGAGCTGAAGAGAGGGCACCGAGATAGCACAACTGAGCTCCAGTGTCCCCTTGGCCAGCAGCACAGCCAGCCAGCCGCCTCTGCCCAGAAGTGTGTGACGCTGGGGCCGACGGAGGCAGGTCCCTGTGTGCAGAATCTGCTGTTAATTCTGAACTTGTTGATGTGCTCAAACCATCCAACTGCAGCCAAAGGCATCAACCCGGAAGTTGCTGTATTTCAAGGATAATGGAGGCTCCACCCCGTGAGCTGGTTTGCTTCATCTGACCCCATTATGTCTGTAGCTGAAGTTTCCGCTCCTTAGAGTTGACAGTTAATGACAGTTACTGTCAAATGTCCCTCTGGTGGTCCTGTTTGACTGCCTGCCGCAGAACTCCTCCACATCCACCTTCTGCCCAGCCCCACACCGCTCAGTGGTCAAGGGTTTGGTCTTCCGGGTCAGACAACACTGAACTGGTGTCTGAGCTCCGGTCCTTACTGACTTCGTGGATGAATCTCTTAGAACTAAGCTTTGGTTTTTATGTCCAAAAAAACTGAAATTATAACTAAAAGTACGGCAGTGGCTAAAACCCAAAAGAGTCACACAGTACCTGGTGTAGAATAATTGCCAAAGGAAGGATCATCAGGACTGTTAGCAACGCATCCCACGAGAGAAAGGCCAGCCTCTAAAACCAGGACGACACAGAGTGGCTCCAGCCGTGAGGACACAGACACGGCTCTGGGAAGACACCGCCGCCCGGGGCCACAGCCAGCTCCTCAAACCCATTCTCCTGGTTGATGACCCGTATTCCTCCAACCCCGCTACTCCAGTCCTTTGCTTTGTGGTTGGCTTGTTAATTAGAACAAATGAGTAAGTACACAACGTTAAAGCAGCCTCCGAGGCTTGGTACGGAGGATCCGTGATGACAACCAAGCTGTGGTCCCATGTCACAGTCATGGCACACTCTCGTCGACAGTCATGGACCTCCCGGCTGCTGCTTCTCGGGCCTGACCCCGCAGCCACAGAGGCACGGGCTCCTCCCGCTGAGCCGCTGCTTCGAGTGTGTGGGGAGAGGTGTGGGCAGGGAGAGAACCGGTCTCACATCACCCAGGGGGCTGTCGAGGTGGCCCTCGTGGCTCATGGGGCAAGGCGAGGGGTTTCTGATCATCACCAAGCCGGGCTGGCTCCTACACTAACAGCCACGCGCAGCACAACCAGGAGTCACACCTGCACCGGGGCCAGTCCCACAGTCGATGCAATGTGCACGGCTCAAAGCCCAGACTCTGTCGTAGATGCTCGGTTCAGGGAGCTGAGTTTTCACTAAGAGAGGGTGAAAAAGGACCTTCGTTCCCAGATTACCTCCTCCATTAACCTCCATCGATTCCTGCTGCTCCCAGCTTAGTCCCCGTAATTGGAATTCATTCTGAATTGCGTTTCTAAGGTGCGGCTAGAATACAAATATGCAGACCATCAGCTTGCAGTTCTCAGGTTTTCGGGGTTTGGGCAGCACCTGCAGACTTGCCGTCTTGTGGCATGTGAACAGGTGAACGGGTGCTTCTTGGTCTTCCCGATCATCTGTTTGAAAAACACATCCCATTGTGTGTATTTACCACACAATGTACACACAATATACCACGTGTCCTTTACCCGTCTGCTGGTGGGCATCGAGGCCACCTCCAGTGTTTAGCTGTCTCGATGGCGTCATGGTTTGTGTCCAGATGTCCCTCCAAAGCCTCATGGGGTCACAGATGGGACTTTTCCAGAGGGGGCTGGATCCAGGGTGTGTGATGCTGGGATTAAGAGCGTGTGATTACTAAATCAGTCCACCGATTGGTTTGGTGCTGCCCGAATCCTGGCAGCCTGGATGAGCTATCAGGGACAGAAAGAGGCCTGCCTTCCCCTTTGCCCCACCCCTGCTCACCTGGCTTCCTTCTGCCTGTCTGCCTGCCGCCCTGCCTTGGACCCAGCTGATTGTGGACTGAAACCTCTACAAACTGTGAGCTAAATAAACCTTTCTTCCCCTAACTCTGGGTGTCAGGTATTTTGTCCCAGCAATGAGAAAAAAGTAACTAAGACAAGCAGTAAAGGAGGACACATTTTACTCATTTGTAAATGGATGGACTTGGGAGCATAACACTAAGTGAAATAAGTCAGTCACAGAAGGTTAAATATTGCATGATTTCTCTAACATGAGAGACCTGACATATAAATAATTTAAACAGCAAAATGAAGAGCCAAGTTAAGAAACAGGGAAGCAGAAGCAGGGAGGGTATCTGGTAAGGAGGGAGAGGGGGAGGGTAGACTGGGGGGATGAGGGAAGTGAAAATGGTCAAGATGTAATACATATATGCATCAACCCCAAGCTGGAGGTAATCACTATGTATCACAAACGTACACTATTAAAATTTTAACAAACACATTCCAGGGTGCTGTAAAATAAACCCAGGTTACTCAACTGTTCACATGGTGGCCCTTTAGCAGAGGGAGGCTTTCACAAGTGTTTATAATTCCACAAGTGCTTATAGTATATATACACAGAGGAGGCATCCACCTGCCTTTAAGTCTGGCCCCTCTCAGTCCTGCAGCTCAGCGTCCCCTTCCAGCATCGCCTTCTCCCGGTGGAGACAGTGCACCCTGCAGCCAGGGCAGGACGCAGATAAGGGACCAGGTCTTCCTTACTCTCTTTTTTCTCCTCCTCCCCTACCCCTGTTCTTCCTCTTTGGCATGAGCAGGGGGCAGGGACTGAGAATGCATGGACTCGCCCTACTCTGCACTCCTCCTTCCCCACCTCCCCAGCAGGAAACCACTTCTGGGGGGATCCTAGGGGGATCCTGGGGGCGATGGAGGACAGAGGAGGAAGTGGGAGGAGGACAGAGGGGCTGGGAGGCAGGGACATCTGCTTCTCGCTGTCTTGGGACCAGTCCTGCTGTTCCGATTCCTCCATCTTTTCAGGGAATGGGTGGTGCCATTCCTTTGCTACCCCAAAGTGGCAGCCTAGACGAGCCCTCCATAAGCATATGTAGATGAAAAGCCTGTTCTTGTGTGAAGAACTGCAACCTTCACCAGGATAAGAATTAAAAAGAGAGAATTTTATTTGCAAAGCTTTTCAGCTACTGATCTTTTGTTTTGTTTGGAAATGTTCAATGTTTTGCCCAATAAATACTAAGGGTCCTCTATGTCTTAGGTACTACACCTAAAGTTTCTTCCATTTGCATGAACTGGGATTCCAGGGCTTGGAGAAAATGACAAACAATATGTACTGTTAGGATTTAGATCTACAGTGCCCTTTAGAAGTCTCACATGTGTGGAAGGTGACTGGATCATGGGGCGCCATAGCCACTGTTATGGTTTGTGTCTAGATGTTCCCCCAAAGCTTCATGTGGTAAGAGGTAGCTGGATCTAGAGTGTGTGATTACTAAATTAGTCCACTGATTGCTTTGGCGTGGTTCTGCTGGGATCAAGGACGTGATGCTAGGATTAAGGGTATTAGGATTAAGGGTGGGAGTGCTGCCCACCTTAAAGCCAGGCAGCCTGGATAAGATACAAGATACAGGAAGAAGCTGGTTAGCGCCCTCCCCCTTTGCTTGCATCCCTTGCTTACCTTGCTGCCTTCTGCCTGTCTGTCAGGCCACCCTGCCTCAGACCCAGCTGATTGTGAACTGAAACCTCTACAAACTGTGAGCCAAATAAAACTTTCTTCCTCTGACTTTGGATGTCTAGTATTTTGTCCCAGCAATGAGAGAAAAGTAACTAAGACAGCCATCAATGGATTCATCCAGGACAAATTCACAGCTGAATGCGCTGCTAGGAGGTGGGGTCTGGTTGGAGGTGGTCTCTGGGTTGTGACCTGGAAGGGTGCATTGTTGTCCCTGGCTCCTCCCTCCTTCTGCTTCCTGCAGCTATCCTCCCCCACGCCTTTCCACCATGATGTTTCTGCCTTGGAGCCAGCTGACCATGGACTGAACCCACTGAAACCATGAGCTAAATAACTCTCCTCCTTCGAGTTATGGGTGTCCAGTACTCTGTCCCAGTGCAGGGAAAGGGACTACTACATATACACAGTATTTAACTTGCCAGGTGATGACAAATAGCAAAAACCAGTCAATTAAATAAACATTGAGAGCACTGCTTTCTAATAGAGCTTTCTGGATGATAGAAATATTCCTTAATCTGCACTATTCAGTGTGATAACCAGTAGCCACATACCATGTGGCGTGGGCTGGAGCTTTGCAAATTCCGAAGCCAGGCGGTAAATGCAGCCGGGTTTGACCTTAGCCATGGCTGGTGAGTATGTTACTGGCAGCGCAAGTCTGGAGAGGAGGCCAGTGGTACCTGAGATGGTTTAGCACTAGGATTTCCCCCCAGAGCCTCATGTGCTCAGGTGAGTGGGTCACGTGGGGTGCTGTGCCCTGCGTGGGCTCATCCTCCAGTGAGGGCTGTGAGGAGGTGGGTCGGGTTGGAGGTGGGCATGGGGGTGACCTGGAAGCATCCATCTCTCTCCCAGCTCCTTTCTGCTCTCTTCCTGGCTGCTATGACACAAGCGGCTTTCCTCCACCAGCGCTTCCACCACACGTTCACCTTGGAGTTGCAACCAGGGACTGGAACTGGGCGCCCAGACAAGCCTCCTTTGTGTTATGGGCGTCAGGCATTTTGTCTCAGTGTTGAGGAAAGTGATCGAGATAGCATCTGTTTTTGGTAGAGTGGTCAAGAAGGTGGCTATTCAAGCACGATCTGAGCGGAGACGTGAATGATTCGAGGGGCTGAGTCCCGAGGCTGTGGAAAGAGTATGCCAGGCAGAAGAGCGGCACAGGCAAAGGCACTGGGACAGAAACATGAGCATGATGGGCTGAGTGAGCCCGGTGCACATTGGGGCAGTAAGCCATACCACACTTATGAAAACCCAGGCCGTGTGGTCCCTTCGGCCATCACATGGGTTTAGGATCACTGTCTTAATGAAAAGATAAAACACTGGAAAATCAGAGTTAATGTTGTAAAAATAGCAATTTTACTACTATACTGTGGACAGACTGTGAGCAGAGAGGCATCGGGTGGGAGCTCTAGGGACATCAATTAAGTGACCACTTCAGTTTTCTCAAGATAACCAAGATCTAGAAATGCCCAGCATGTCCATTACCAGGTGACCAGATTAGCAAATGGTGATCTACCCACAGCGTGGAATATTAGGCAATAAAAAGGAGGGTGCCCGACACATGCAGGGCTACAGACGAATTCCAACACTGCACAGTGCGAGAAGCCGAACAGGAAGGGGATTGACTGTACGGTCCTACAGGCACAAATGCCCAGGACTGGCAAAACTGAGCTATGTGGGTCGAAATCAGATCCGTCCTGGTTGCTCTCCAGGGCACAGGGTGGCTCTGCAGCAAGGGCAGGAGAGTCCTTCCTGGGGTGAGCGGAACGCTTGAGATTTACCGCAATAGTTGCCCAGCCTGATTAAGTGGGACAGTAAGACCTATGCGTCACATTGTTTGTTAACTGTGCTATATATTAAAAGAGATTATGTGTAAATCCAGAGACAGATGAAAGTAGCTCACACCTGGTAGCTGATGGAAATAGCGACAAATGGTCCAACGGTTCTGGTTGAATTTTGAATTTGAGAGTGAGAACAATATAGCATCATTGCCAGAGAAGGTGACCAAATGTCATCTGCAGGGCTGCTTGGAGGCTGACTGGAACTGGGAAGAGGGCGAGGGAGAAGGAACAAACCTCGTGGGCACCTTGGACCTGATGCCAGCCACATGCTGGCAGCGCCCCTTGAGGGGAATTAGGACTGAGGAGTCACACGCAGTAGACATCACAGTCTTAGGGCCAGCACAGGTCCTCCACACTGTCCCTGTCCTGGTCCACGCCGGTATCAGCCCTGAAATGGTTGTGTTTTGAATGCAGGATGCACACGTGTGTGTGAAAGCGTCCAGTGATTCCTTCTGCAGATATTTCACTGGGTGCTGTTAAATTTTCTGCAGAGCCCAATTCTGTGTCACACTGACAATGAGACAGGATCCTGCCCAAGGATTGAGGGGCCATCCCTGTCACAATCCCACCTCCCAAGGTATAATTTTGCTGCCATTGTTTCTTGAAGGGATTCTGAGAATACACAAAAACAAGTGGAAAGTAAAGAGGGACACATGTTGTCAAGGAAACGGAATTCTCCTGGCTGCATCCGGTCCTTCCCCGTCTTTCTGACTCTCAGAGCCCACAGGCTGGAGGATGGCCGCTTGGCCGATGTCCCTGGGGAAACACTGTTAGAGGGACGGTCCTTTGCCTCACAGCTTGTAGGTACATGTCAATGCAATTTCCGCCCAATTTATTTCCAATCTTAGTGTCTGGTTCTGTGTGTCCCCTTAATTACTTTTCTGCTGTTTGAGAAATATTAGACTTCCTCACTCGGCCTGGTTCACCATCGTGGCTTTTGTGGGAATTCAAAGACAGCAATGGATGAATAATGTTGCCATTTCTCAAAGTCACCCACGGTCACCAGGGCCCTGTCTAAAGGTGACGAGGCTCTCTTTTGGCGTGGGGCCAGAAGGTGGGCCTGCGTGTGCACCAACTTTTTGACTCTGTCTCCATGAATTATTGTGCTGTCCCGTTTCTAAAATGACATCGACACACAATGTGCCAATCCCTGTCTCCTAGATGTGAACCGAAATCTCCGAACAGCCAGGGAGAGGCCGTTTCTCTTGGATCTGCCATCTCAGCGTCTAACCTTGGAGCGCCACATGCTATAAATATGATATACAGCTGCCATAAAAGGAAAAGCAGATGAGAACCCAAAGGAGGAGGTCGAAGGGAAAAGGCTGCGCTGTCCCCCGGAAGGCCCCACCCCCGCCCTCGGCCTGCGATCAGGGGTCCGCACCACGGTTGACAGGGAGGGAATCAACAGTTTGGAGCTGCCAGCTCGTGGTCTCATTTTGTGAGGGATCCTGGAGCAGGTCTCGGCTTGGCGCTAGGACTCCTGGGATGGATGAGTGCAGCGCTCGCAGCATCCCGCCAGAGGACAGAGCAGATAACGGAAGCATCTCCCCTCCTCTGCCCAGGAGTCGCAAGCGGAAACGTGTCCAGACCTTGCAGAATGTCCCCGGGGGAGTGCGGGGCCAGAAAGTGGCCTCCACCCAAGCCCCACAGCTGCATGCCCTTCCCTGTGTCCCTGCAGACCGCCAGGGCTCTGCCCAAACCGCAGGACGTCTAGCTTTAGGAGGAAGCCTCCGTCTCGGCAACTGGAGTCTAACCGCAGGAAGGTCTTTCTGGACCGGCAGGGCACTCTCCCCCCAGGAGCGTTTCCCAGCGCTGTTTCCTGCCTCCATAAAACCCTTCCAATATCTGAGCGCGGCCACTCCCTCACCCACACGAAGCGCGGTCACAGCGAGATGCCAGGCGGGCAGGAGGAAGACGGGCTGTGGCAGAGACAGTGAGTGGCCGAGGTGTCTGTGTGTGCCCAGGACGCCCGCAAAGCCCGTCGGCACCTGTTTGTGATTCCTAATGATTACATTCATTTTTGGGAATTGGCAGTGCACACACGTGCACACACTCACTCATTGTGTATTTCGATTATTTTTGATCTTCTCCCCCCACCTTCTCCGTCCTCCTTGCTCTTGCTCCCCTTCCCCATCTCACAAAACTGCACCTCCCTGTGTCCTACCATCTCTCCTTTATTTCACTCTAAATTATTTATACTTTGAGTTTCTCTAGTAAGAGAAACTGTGCACTGTTTAAGCTGCTGTTTGACTTACTTCATTTAACGTTACAGTCTCAAGCTCCATCCATGTCACCGCAGATCGCTAATTCATGTTCTCCGTGGCTGAGTACTACTACGCTGGGCACAGATACCACATTCTTTATCTGTCTGTCTCTTCATAGGCATCTGGGCTGCTGCATGAGTTTAGCTATTGTGAATTCAAAGTAGAAATTTCCCTGGACTCGGCTGTCCCTCTCCCGGCATCTTCCTGAGAGAGGACCTACCCGAGGAGGGAACGACCCGAGCTCACGTCACCCAGCGGGTGCTGCCGCCGTCCAGCAGCCGGCTCTCTCAGTGGGGAGGACCAACGTGCTGTTTGCAGTATGGTTACCTCTCCTGGTGCAAATGTCCACGGCCGTCTGTACTAGTGGCACAAGGACTCAATCGCCACCGCTTGGACACCAAGACCGCACATCATCCCTAGAGCAAGTAACAGCAATGTAGAGTATAATCTTAGGGAAGCAGTGAGTTGTGAGGCCCTTTACCTTTATTTTTAATTTTATTTATGCCTGTTTATTATTAAAGATACTTATTACCCTTGTTTATATAATTGATAATGTATAGAGGTACAAGCTACTAGCAGGATGTGGTGACACGCACCTGTAATCCCAGCACTCTGGGAGGCTGAGGCAGAATGATTCCAAATTTGAGCTCAGCCTGGGCAATTTAGTGACTAAGTGAGACTCTGTCTCAAAATAAAAATATGGAAAAAGGGCTGGGGATATAGCTCAGAGTGAAGGCCCTGTGTTCAAGCCCTAGTATCACAAGAACAAAACAAAACAAAACAAAAAAGTTCCTCTCCCATGGCAGTTTGGATCACACTGGCTGACCAGTCCACACTGGCTCCAGGCTGCACACCACGGCGTTGATCTGGGGACATGGATTAACACATCTACTGCGGGGCGGAGTCTATGTTTGCCACTTGCTGCCTGTCTAGTCAGTCCAAGGACCACTGCGAGCCTCAGTCTCCCCTCGGTGGGGCGAGATGGTGATGAGAATGGTCTGGATGGAGCGGATTCTGGGGAATGATCCTGGGAAGCCCCGTGAGCCTCTGGAAATGGACTCGGCCCCTCGGTGACACCCTCCACACTGAGTCTGGGCTATGGCTGGCACTGAGATCCCTCAGGACGCTGGTCCGCTGCTGTTACTGTCACTCCAGGGACAACGAAGATGATGCAGATGTCACTCCAGCAGGGACGCACCCAGGCAGGACTGACCGCACAGCCGGCGCCCCAGAGTCACACCCTCCTGCTCACTCGTGCGCTCGTTTGTTGAGTACCCCTGTTTGCAGGCACAATACCAGCAGCTGGGAGCGGGGAAACATTACAGACTGAGCATCCTCCGGGGCTCCACGGGCTGGGAGGTCCGCTCCTGTCCACTCGGCTGGTCCTTCCTGAGGAGTCACAGGCTGGAAGCAACGCAGAATCGCCTTACATCCGGGCAACTGGAATCGAGTGTGCCAAGTGTCCCGCACGCTTTGTGCCAGGCACACTGTGTGTCCTGTCACACCAGCCTGGCACCAAGATGGTGGGATTCTGGAGCTTGCTCAGGTCTTGCCATCCTACTCTTCACTGGGAAGAGAAATCCGTACCCTAAGTGCTAATGGTGGGTGCCTGGGAGTTCCTGATGTTCAGCCGTCAAGTGGAGAGCTGTCTTCTCCCTCGTCAGGGTGTGTTGAAAGCTGCCCCAACTTCGGATGACGAAGGCTGGACCCCGGAGGATGCAGGAGCAGAGAGCACCGGGCTCTGTCCAGTGTGTGTAAGCTCCTGTGGCCGGGGACATGGCAGAGGTATGGGCAGAAACCCATCAACTCCTTCAGACTTCCAGCTCTGAGTTGCTTATTGCCGTCTCCTGTACTGCAGAGAGTTTCTAGGTTCGGGGAAGGTCCTTCCTATGCTCCCGAATTCCAGGAGAAAGGAGGACAGGTCACCTGGTCGGGCTTTTTCACTGCAGAAGTTTCTTCGCCACTGAAAGAATCACAGTCACGCGTGAGGCTGTGCTAAGCGTTTACAACGGACTTGTTCTTCTTATTCCACAACATCCACGTGGGTGGGCACTGCCAATCACGAACACCCTTCCTATCGCAGAGAAGGGAAGTCACAGGCAGCGGGGTGGAGGCGGATGGCACCAGCAGCACAGGGCTGGGTCTCAGGAATGCCCCTGAGTCCCCCAAGGGTGAAAGACGGGCAGTTCCACCCCTGCGTGGGCCTGGAGAGCGCGTGGGGACAGTGCCCACCCGTCTCTTGGCCCCAGCTCTCATTTTATTTCTTGGGCGGAGCACAGAGTGTTTAGTTCCACGACTTCCGCTTCAGACTCAGCTTGCAAAGCACTCACATTGTGTTCTTCTGGGATGGCGCACGCACATGTCACCTGCGAGCTCGCCTGGGGAGAAGCAGCAGCGTCCAGCTTCTGGTCCAGGGAGCAGCAACCGGCCTCTGTACAGGAGCAGAGAGAAGCTGTATTGCATGTCCTGGGCCACGTGGATACCTGCAGCCCCCAGCTCCGTCCTTGGGCATGACAGCAGACACAGCCAAAATATAAGCCATAGACATGGCCGTGCTCCTGTAAGACAGTGGATGCCAAGATGCAAATTTTGTATAATTTGCGCTTGTCCCAAAATATGTCCTTCTACTTTCTTCCAGTCCTTAAGAACCACCCTCCTCTTGCAGAGTGGACAAAGACAGGCAGCCTCCCAGGTCTGGCTCGTGGGCCCAGCCTGCCAGCGCCCTGTGCGGTGGCCTGGTACGTAGACACCCGGTGACGAGGCTCTGCTTCTGCAGTTACCATCAGCCGCCTTACGCTCAGCTCTCTCTTAACTTTTGACCAGGAAAACTCCCCAAAGTGGAGAGAAGCATGCCCCGCAGGCTCCCCACACTGTCCCCCAAGAGCCACAGCCCCATTTCAGGGATTTTGGAGCACAGCCTGGGGGTGCAGGGCTGACTGATTACAGCTGCCTGGGACTCTATCTCAGGGGCGATCGCCACACTGGGGTACTGGGAAGCTGGACGCTGCTGCTTCTCCCCAGGCGAGCTCGCAGGTGACATGTGCGTGCGCCATCCCAGAAGAACACAATGTGAGTGCTTTGCAAGCTGAGTCTGAAGCGGAAGTCGTGGAACTAAACACTCTGTGCTCCGCCCAAGAAATAAAATGAGAGCTGGGGCCAAGAGACGGGTGGGCACTGTCCCCACACGCTCTCCAGGCCCACGCAGGGGTGGAACAGCCCGTCTTTCACCCTTGCTCGGCCTCACCGTCTCCTGAAGCTGGAAAAGGCAGAAGTGAGCCTGTTCTCCTTCCCCACGATGATTTACTTTCTTTAAAAACTGTAAGTGCTTAGAGATTGAAAAAAAAAAAAACCAACAGTGTTTTTCAATAAGCAGCTGATGGCTGAATCGGGGATGGAAATGCAGTCATCATCGCCCGAGCGAGCGTTCATTAAGCGTCTATCCGCATGTGGGCCGGCGCGCGGGCTGTGGAGAAATGATGCAGTGACCCACTTTCTCTGATGGAGCTCTTCACCTGTGTGGCTTTGGGAGAGTTTGCAAACTGGAACGACTTCAAAATGAACTCCCCTAAACCTGGGCACTTTTGATGGTGTGCTTCAGGAGCAGCTGGAAGACCTGGTAAGAAGACGTGCTGCTATGTCCTAACATCTGGGTAAAAGCCATCTGTCAGTTGGAGGTCACACCTGCTGTGACACAGTGTGTCAATGCCTGCAGCCCTGACGGGTGGTGTGCACAGTGTCCAGGTGCGGACAGTCCTGTTCTTTGTCTCTGGACTTAATTTTAACAAACAAAACAAGATGGCAGTGACCAGGTGCCCATTCCAGGCTTTGGCCTCCAGGTGCTGTGGTTGTTCCTGGTTGCTGTTCTGTGCTCTGCCTTTGCTAGAAAAAGGATGTCTCCATACTAGCTCGCTGGCCCAGGGAGAGGCAATATCTTTACAATGCATAGTGCAACTACCTAACTGGGGCATAGTGAAGCTGGTCACAATGAACAGCAGGATTCCAGAGTGCCCAGCCCAGTATAGGCCAGATCAGCCAGTCCACACCCTATCCCCACCAGCCTTCACAACAGAAGAGAATTATGAATGGATATTGTTTTAGCCCACTGAGCTTTGGGGGTGACCTGCTTGTTACCCAGCTGTAGCTAACTGATACAACCACTGACTTTAAACTCAATTAAGAAAACCGTCAGCAGGGAGCTAATTTTGCTGGAGAAGATACTTTTGGCATAGTTTAAATCAAGTGAAAGTGAGACTGTTTCATGTACAGGTTTGGATGACTGGCATTCATGTGAATAAGTAATATGCTGTTCGAAAGAAGGTGGAAAGTGTAATAAAGTTCCTTATTTAGGAAAGTAGTTAGCAAATATAAATACCAAAAGTTTCTCAACCCTGGAGGGGAAATACTTTTGTCTGAACATCTACCACCTGGGAGCCTTGACTCAGGCCAGGAATTCACTGGTCAGGGGTGAATATGGGGTGGTTTTTACAGAGATTGCAGTGATTGGCTGTTTCATGCAGCTAAGGCTGAGAGACACTGGGCTAGCAGACGCTGAGATCTGAAGAGTTAAATCGTGACAGAGACTTACAGCAAATGCTGTGGTTTTTCCCCTAACACTAAATATGTCTCTCGGTCACCACCAATATCAGACCCAGAAGGAGTTTTGTTCTATGTGATTTTATGATGTAGACAGAAAAGTCTCCATCCTTGTGCTGGAGACCATGTAAGCCATGTGAGAAGTGTTCCTCGCCCCGTCCCTGCCCATCTCACAGAACCGTCCAGCCTTTCTCCATTTCCAG
>PVJO010015459.1:0-44946 GCA_004026905.1 Hystrix cristata
GGTGACAATGGGCACCCTTGTCTTGTTCCAGATTTTAGTGTGAAAGCTTCTAGTTTCTGGCCATTTAGTGTAATGTTGGCCGTTGGTTTGTCATATATGGCTTTTATCAGATTGAGATATACACCATCTATTCCTAATTTCTGTAGTGTTTTTATCATGAACGGGTGTTGGATTTTGTCAAATGCTTTTTCTGCATCTTATTGAGATGATCATGTGATTTTTGTCTTTGACTTTGTTGATGTGGTGTGTTACATATATTGAAATGCATATGTTGAACCATCCCTGCATCCCTGGGATGAATCCTACTTGGTCATGGTGTGTCACTTGTCTTAAATGGAAAATAAACTGTAGAGAATTAGAAGATAATCTCAATCTCATATAACATTAATTCTATATTAAATCCCAATTTTGAATTCTGCATTTAAGGGATTACTGTTAAAGGACCCATATACAAGCGAGAATACAGGTGGAAGGTATATTGGAAATATAACCAACTCTATCGTAACCACAAGATTATATAAAATTAAAAGGGTCCTTCAGATTAATAGAGATACTGAAATATGAAACCGTAGTACACAATATGTACACTAGGTTTCCAAATTCATCCCACCAAAAAAGCTACATAGACTGTGTTATATTGTCATGTTGATTTTCCCAGTTCAAAGTCATGCATCACAAAAAAAAAAGGAGGGAGGGCATATAGAAGAGGTTAAATTATGACAGATGTTTTTTGACCAAAGCACTGTCTCCTAAAGAGAAGAACTCAAGGACCAAAGAAACATTCTAGGGTACAAATTTCTTCCAGAAACTTTCTCTTGAAAACCACAACTTTAACTATTACTAGAGGGACAAGATATGTCTGAATTGCTTCCCAAATTCTCTTTCAGCTCAGGAGTAATGAAATACAAAATAATGTCTCTAATATTCATCTAAACCTCTACACATTCTCACAAAACTGATTACTCTGTCCTTTTTTTGCTTCCAGGTTTGTTTTTAGCAGACACTAAAGTGAAATTAATTACCATTCTCAAGAAATAGTCCCATGGAAAAAATATTTTGAAGCCTGTCCTATCTTTTACATTATCTAGCCCATAAAGTTATAAATCCTCTCCCAATGGAAATCCATTCCATGGCAAGGAAGAAGTTGAACTTCTCTGTGGTCCAATCTTCTCCAGGGACCTGAAGACAATTTCACTGTTCTGTTTTTAAACATCTTGAAAAGGCCTTACATTTGCTTGAAAGAGCAGAATGATGTTCCCTACATACGCACATGCACACACACACATACACACACACACACACAAAGGAAACATAGTATATTTTTGGAATTTAGAGAAGATACAGGGGCAGTTTCTTGGGTAAATTATTCAATGAACTCTATATTTGTAAATCTTTTTTGAAGTATCTGCCTTAAAATCACATAATCTAAAAACCAGAGTAAAGAAATCGGCTTCAATCAGTCTGGTTCCACAGTGCTGTCCCTGGGGCAGAGTGAAAAGTAGCTACCTATCTTCTTCAAATAACCACTGCAAGATCCTTGATAGAATCTTTCAATCTTTTGACCCTTTACCATCAAAAAGTTCCTCCGGCTACCTAGCCTAGTTTTCTTCCATAGAGGAATGTAAAAATATCCTTCCATGGAGGAATGTAAAATATCCTCATTCTCAGGCAGGGAGCCAAGAAATGAGCAAAGAATTGCAAGTCAGAGGACCCCATGCAGTGGCCTGGTTGGCCACCATTGCTGTGTGACTTTATGCTAGTTATGGGTCTCTGTTTCTTAATTATTAAAAGAAATTACTGGACTAGATGGTCTTTACATATACCATCCTTCTCTAAGAGAAAACCAGCATACCACAAGCCAAACACACACACACACACACACACACACACACACACACACACACAGTGGGTGACCGTAAAATAATGTACAGTGAATGTTTAAAATACTTTTTTAAAAAAAATTTATAGTAAAAAACACATCATCAAGAATGACAGGATAACTGTATTCAAAGCAAGGAAGGGTATTCTGAGTATTTTAAAGAGGATTAATGGCAATGTGTCTTTCACTGTAATAAAATTCAAGACATATTTTGTGACCAATTCTCATACATTATTAAAGTGAATATTTAATTTCTATTTAAGTAATATTTTAGGTACCCTTCTTTTACTCAGACTAACCCTAATTTTTTTTAACATTTCTAAAACTCTCTTCAGTTCACCTGTACTAGAGGATAATAATTTAAAATACTCATTAATGTAGTTTTTCCCACTGTATTCCTTATTAACTTAGGTTGCTCCACCACTCCCACATTCTCACAATGTAGGAAATAGGGAGGCATGTGAGGCTTCTATTCAGAGAAGAGGTGTTATGGTTTGTGTCTAGATGTCCCCCTCAAACCCTCATGTGGTAAGAGGTACTTGGATCTAGAGTGTGTGATTACTGAATTAGTCCACTGATTGGTTTGGCATGTTCTGCTGGGATCAAGGATGTGACGCTAGGATTAAGGGTATTAGGATTAAGGGTGGGAGTACTGCCTACCCTAAAGCCAGGTAGCCTGGATAAGATATAAAATACAGAAAGAAGTTGGTTACACCCCTTGCTTGCATCCCTTGCTTATCTGGCTGTGTTCTGCCTGTCTGCCATGCCACCCTGCCTGGGACCCCACTGATTGTGGACTGAAACCTCTACAAACTGTGAGCCAAATAAACCTTTCTTCCCCTAACTTTGGGTGTTGGTATTTTGTCCCAGCAACGAGAGAAAAGTAACTAAGACGAGAAGTAATTCTTGACTTTTGCATCTAACAAGTCAAGGAAGAAGCATGAACAATAGACTTACTTGGAAGACTATGCTATCTCTGGCCCATTTCCCAACCTGACCAGAAGACTGGTAGAGTTAGCATGGGGTGTGCAAACACCCTAAACAAACCTGACAGCAGGGAAGTGATTCTGAGAGTAACCTTGGAATCAGAGAAAGCACAATTTGGCAGCCATCTGTAGGGACCAGCAAGTAGGGAGTAGAGAGAACCAAAATGCACCTTCATGTCTTGGCATCAGCAAGATCCCTGGAAACTAAATGGAACCAATGGAAAAGGGGATTATGAGTCTAGTGAGGAAACTGAACTGACAGCTATTACCAAAAGAGGTGAATTGAAAACCCACCAATTAGACACTCAGGCAGTGGTCTTAATGCCATATCTCTTACAGTCTTCTCTGAATCCTGTGTAAGCTGTAGAGTCCAAACTCCACGTGATAAATGCAGGGCTAGTTCTAAAAGAGTCCAAGATTAATCTCTTTGTTTTTCAAATGTCGTATGTCAACCCCAAATAGCTTTTCCGGGAGCACTTGACTTGGATCATCGGTGATGATTTAGTAATAACACAATACATGCTGTGACTTCTGAGCACAGACATATGAATAACATTTAAAGTTAATAGGTATTAGTGGCAACAATAATTTTATTTTCAAACATAGTTACACCTACTTTAGAGAAAAAAATACAATATATTCAAATTTCCCTTGAGAGAAACTGACAACGGTTCATTATCTATGTATGGAATAGATCACATCTGCCAGGCTTCTGTTATAGGCCACCCATAGATTTCAATCCCTGGCAGAACACACCTCAATAATTAGCACCAGAGGCATCATATTTCAATTCTATTTCTTCTGGTAAAAGTTTCAAGCTAGCTTGTATAATCCTCTTCCCATCTGTGAATTGCCTAGAATTAGATGAGGAACACTGTTGTTGTTTTGTTATTTTCCTTTTTATTCATTAACACCAAAATAGAAAGAATGCGTAAGAACTCATTTTGCTTTTTATTATAATAGGATTAGGCATTTCTGATTCATCATGACGACATCTTCCATTCCCTTAAAGGTTTTAGGAAATCAGGGCCATCAGTTCAAGGTGAATTAAGACACCTTCTTGACTGCTTTTTCATATAGCAGTCATAATTACAGGGGAAAAAACAGTTCCCTCTTTTTTATGTTATTTTATTAATACACATTTGCAATTCATACAGTTTACATTCATCTCAGGGAGTAGTTACATGTATGTATTACATGTGCTATGTACAGGATCCTAATAACTCCAGTCAATGTAAATAGTTCCCTTTTGAGGAAGAAAATCTCGTCCGTAATTGCTTACAAAGACTTTTTATTACAAAACTGGTTTTGATGTGATATGTTTATTTTAACGTAAGAACAAAGTGATCACTTTGTCAACCCATCTCCTTACTCAGTACACCTGAGAGATTCTCTAATTTCACATAGATTCAGCTCAGTAATCTGCATTGCTTAATTCCTATCATTGTCTTCACAAAGGTGGATGCAACAGTGGTGATGAGAAAAATCCTACAACTCTGAAAAATGACTGACATTGAACTTTCATGTGAGGGTGATATAATTCCCCTAAAGGGGTGGCTAAACTACTTGTGCTAAAGTCAAGGCCAGCTTTTTAAAGCAGCTTTATTATCTTCCCACATTCATGTTAATTTGAAGAATTTGAGATTCTAAAGGGGCCCTTTTTCAGTTTCTTTATCCTGAAGGCCAGATCTCTCAGCATCTCAGCATAAAGGCTTATCAGAAGAAGATAATGACATTTCTAGAATCTAGGCAAAACTCCTCTTTACCACCCTCTCCTTCCCAAAAGAATGTTTCTGAGAAACTAGTTAGTACCACTAAGCTAATTTATTTTCAACCTATGTTCTCACGTAAGTCAAATAAAATGTGATAATACTAACCAACTTGATAAATGCCCCAGGGAAAATTTAAACTCATAATTTTCTTAAAGAGTATATAATACTCTCCAAAGAACTATTAATGTGTATGTAAAGATGTTCATACTTAAAAACTGTTGTGACTGAATGTAGTTGAAGACCACAGTCCCACCCCCAAGATGCTTGCAAATTTAAGTGATTCTCTAATTATCCAAGCAGCACCTATTAGAGCCTTGTCAGTTATTTAAAACCCTGACAGCTTTGTTGCTCCAAAAAGAGCAATCCTATTCCCAAAGGGCCAGTCGAAAGAGTGGTATTATCAAGGTGGCTTGGCAAAAAGTTTTATTAATTAAAATAATTCAGCAAAAGTGGCACATCAAACTATTTTACTATGGCTGAGTTTACTGAACACTCTGAGAATATTAAAGAAGTTTAAAATATGATCCTTGCCCTTATGAAGCTTATAGTCTGCCAAGAAAACCAAGAATACTGAAGAAATAACTAGCAAATAAAAACAACTTTTAGTACTAACATTTACTGTATAGATTTGCACTGACCAATACAGTAGCCAGTAGCTACTGTTTCATTTTCCTGTTTTATGTCTGTGAAAAAATTATGCACAAAGGACTAATACTGTATGATTCCATTTACATGAAGCACCTAAAATAGATTTAGAAATGGAGACTAGAATGGTGGTTGCTGGGGGTTGGTGAAAGGAAAAAATAGGGAGTTACTATTCAACAGGCATAAAATTTAATTCTGTAAGATGAGTAAAATCTGTAGATCTGCTGTACAATATTGTGTCTATAAATACTGTATGATACAATTAAAATTTTGTTAAAAGTGCAGCTCTCATAGATATTCTTATTGCAATACAAATAAATTTTAAAAATTATGTACATGGCTTGCACTGTGGTTTGAATTTTCTTTCCTCTTGGACAGTGCTCATATGCTTTACCAATACAGGTGGAGTTGGGAGAATTCAGGGAGGGAATGGGCTTTTGAGGATGCAGAGGACTTTGACAGGCCGAGTTCATAAAGAAAGGTGTTCCAGGCATAGGCTGGAATGCTGAATACTAGGGGCAGAAGGGAGACTGGTCTGGAAGCACATTTGGAGGGTCTGGATATTTTGGTAGAACCCAGGTGTTGGGATCCTACAGAAGGACACACACCATTTTCTACACTGCTCACCGCATTTCCCACACACTTAGTAAGCAAATTGTTGGTATGAGATACCGTAAAGAAGTACAAGGTAAGCATCTAAAATCTTAAGCAGAAGAGTGAAAAGTTGAGGTTCTATCTGCCATACCTGGTTAAAGGATTTATCATCTTTGCCTCAGATTATCTCCATGGCCCCTTAATATCATGCCGTTTCTAGTATTTTTAATGCCTATATTTATCCATCCACTTTACTAATTTCTTGACAAGAAGTACTCGAAGACTATCAGATTGCTTTCACTCTAAAGTCATAGTAGCTATCCTGGAGAGAGGCTTATGGATCATCAGTTGGTGTTCTTGTTCTTTACAAACAGGTAGCGTAAACCTTGGGTTCTCTCTGGATGCATTTCTCTACCTCTCTAGCCTCTGGGATGGCCAAATCTCCAATTCTAGAAAGACAACCCACAAACTTGCATAGAGCAACCCTTTTCCAGCTTTTTTCTTGCTACATGGGGGAAGGCAAGCAGATCCTTGAAGGATGATGCTCGTGGGAATCTAAACTACACCCTTACCTTTTGACACCCTACTTCCCTTCCCTAGACCAGTGGGAAAACCCCTCCCACATTTTAAAGATGTCCTCCAAAAGTTAACATACAACTTTGCATAGGATACAACTGACAAAGAATATAATTTCCTGTTTTGGAAGCTGTATGACAACATTTAAAAATATAACTGTTACTTCATTCCTTTGAACACGTCCAATGTTTAAAACATGTCATTTAGTTAAAAAAAAAAAAAATAAGTTCTTCAAACATGAGGAAATTTCACATTATTCTCTGAGCTCCTAACTCTTTTCTACTTCTCCAACAAAATTTTAACTCAATATATTTCACGCCTCAGTGTCTTTTATTGATCACCTTATCATACATGTCTGGAAAAAAATGCTGGTAAATTTAACTTTTTTAATCTCCTGAGACCATAAGATTTGAAGCAGTAACATTTTTCTTCTCGATTGGGTTCTCATTAAATTACCATTACACACAGTTGATAAACACAATGTAACATATTTTATGACAAATATACATTAATTATATAAAGCAGAATTTAGATGGAACTATTAATTAAAACGCTTTGATTTTTTCAATTATTTCATGGGCCCATGGATAATATAATGATGCAAGAACGAGAGAATGGTGTAATCTACATCAAATTTATTTCTATTTTTCACTTTCATATAAGTATCTAGAACATTTTTATATAAATAGGCAGATAGAAACGGAAGTTTTATTATAACAATATCACTCAATTTTTTAAACTCCTTCTGAGTTACAAGCCAAAAGTCAAATAGTGATCTAGCATCAAAAAATTATTTTTAGTGATCTGTCTGCTGACAGTTCTACTAGGCATTCCTTTCATTTTATAGAAAACAAAAGACAAAGTACTTGAGTTGCAAAAGGGTTTACTGCCCTCTCATTTGGTCCAATCACCTTCTTGATATAAAGCTATTGCTTCTAAAAGAACCTACCAACAGAGTGAAGAGAGATCCCACAGAGTGGGAAAAAATTTTTCCAGCTATTCCTCTGACAAAGGACTAACACCTCGAATATATAAAGAACTCAAAAAAATCAGACCCCCAAATTTAAAGACCCAATCCAAAAGTGGGCAGCAGAAATGAATAGACACTTCTCAGATGAAGAAGTAGAAACTGCAGATAGACATATGAAAAAAATGTTCAACATCACTGGTCATTCGAGAAACACAATTTAAAACAACCCTGAGATTCCACCTCACTCCAGAAAGAATGGCTATTATCAACAAACCATCCAATAACAAATGCTGGAGGGGCTGTGGAGAAAAAGGAACCCTTCTCCACTGTTGGTGGGAATGTAGACTGGTACAACCGCTATGGAAATCAGTGTGGAGATTCCTCAGGGAACTAGGACTAGAGAGTCCATTTGACCCAGCTATTCCCCTTCTTGGTATTTTCCCAAAAGAATTAAAAGCATCATACCACAGCGATATATGCACACCCATGTTTATAGCGGCACAGTTTGTAGTAGCTAAATCATGGAAGCAGCCCAAATGCCCATCAACAGCAGAATGGATAAAGAAAATGTGTTTTTTTTTATACAATGGAGTACTACTCTGCCATAAAGAATGATAAGCTTGAGATATTCCTAGGTAAATGGATGCATCTTGAGACCATACTCTTAAGTAAAATAAATCGAACACACATGTTTAAATACTGCATAGTTTCTCTGGTGTGAGAAACTGAAAGTGTAAATAAAGACTAAAATGTATTATATTGGGAAAGGGAAGAAAATGTCCAAATGGGAAAGGGAACAAGGGAGGGGCAACGGAACAGAGGACAAGAGAAATAAGAAACAGAAGGAAAAAATGGAAACAAAGCTTTTGTAAATAAGGAGGGAGGAGGGGGTGAAGGTAGGGGAGGAGAATGGGAAAAAAGAGGCAACAAGATATGTCATGTACAGGTACAAATCCCCTATGATGAATGTTATCACTATGTACATCAAAATGTACCATTAAAATAAAATAAAATAAAATAAAGCTATTGCCCCTGTGCAGGGCCCAGGTGTGCACAGTTATACATAGGAACAAGCTGTAGGTCTGCCTTCTTTTGTCATCTATCAGGTCATAAAAAGGCAAGTCCTGCCTGGGTTTACCTACCTATTGGACATTCTAAGTCCTAACTCTACCTCTTGTTTACATCCCTGCCACTCCTTTGCCCAAGAAAAAGTCACCACGCTTTCTTCCTGGAATGTGTCCCACCACATCTCTCTGCATCTGGGAATTTCCTTCCCATTTATTTTCCTCAAAAGGATAAAATAAACTTAGTTATGTCTGACCTTCCACGGACTCTTCTCTAGCTTCTCAGCATTTAGGATCAAGTACAAGCTCCTTTATTAGGGTTCACAAGACAATGGAAATCTGTTTTAGGGCAATCTCCCTAGACTCATCTCTACCACTTTTTTTAAGATTCCAAACTGTAGCCAATTTTTTTCCTTTTTAGGAAGAATCCAGAACTTACAAACATATTCGCTCTTCTATCTCCTTTCCATAATTCCTACTTTAATGAAAGGCTTGGCTTAACTATTATTTTCTCCAAGAAGTCCTTCCTGATCCCTATATTAGTTTAGAACACAGAAGATCAATGTTCCTCTGGTGTTTTACAAAATAAACAATGCATTACTATTTATTACAGTCCTCATTCTGTGCCATAGATCACTAAGGCTCTTTACTCCTGTCTAATCAAAACATCATATCCTTTGATTAGCATCTGCCTTTTCCCCACCCACCCTTCTTCCATCCGGTGATACTCAGTGGGAGTAACCTATTTAAAGCTTCCTGTCACACTGAGATGGCCAGCTTGATCCTGCAAGAGCCAGACCTATTTTACTTTTATATAGTTAGTTTTAAAACTGGAATATTGTAAGTGCTGTGTAAATGAATGGTCAGTGAATACAAAATATGTTCTTACTCCACAATCAAGATTTTGACAATCTGTTCACCCTCTTCTGATCCGACTTGCTTGAAATATGTCATTCTCCATTATCATTTAATGGCAAATTCGGAGCTCCTTTCTGATGACTCATAAAAGCACCAAATATTCCAAAATGACTAAATATGAAGATCTGAACACCAAGAGTTTGCTAGTCTTTTGCATTAAGTGCTGTCAAGGGAGGAAAAGGTCTCTTGAGAGGACACAGTAGCTTTTACCAGTATTTCATTTAGATAGAATCACATCAGCCATCTACTTGGATCCAAAAAGACATTTAATTGATTTAAAGGTTTTCCTCCCCTCAAGTGCTCTAAAGAAGTTTAAAATAGAAATTATTAATTTCTGAAAAATTTCTACATACTATATTAACGTCTGCCTTGCCTCTTATATATAACCTCTTTACAGGATAACACTCATTAATTTTATCTGCATGCTCACAGTAATTGACTACTAAGTATCTCACATTTCTTTTGTACAGTAAAAATTAGCAAAAACAAATGTATAATTGGCTCTAATAAAACAAATGAGTGCACTGCAAAAAGTATTGTGTTTGTTAAGAGCACAGTTAAATTGTATTCCTTAACAGTGTTTTCCTTATTAAATCACCCATTACAACTGCTTTTATGGGTAGCATCTTTCATATAAAGTGGTGCAATGTGATAAGCCAACTGCTGCTAAATGATTGATTTCATTTATGTAGCCAGACGAAGAGATGTCTTGCACATTAACAATCTAAGATGTAAGACACTCATCAAGGGAATTCTTTGATAATTAGTAAGCATCATTCATGCAAATGATTAACCTTCTCATTAACCATTTCCATGGTATGTGTTCTGGTACTTACTGGCAGCTATGTAGATACTGGGGACCTGATATCTGCACAAACTTCTCAACCTTAATGTCTTCGTGATTTCTGTTCTGTGTTCTATCCTAATTCTATTTTTGAGTTAGGTTACTGGAAGAGATTCTGTAAGGACAAGATCTCCCACATAAGGCAGAGAAAACTGAACTCCCTATATTTCTCGCTCAATCCCTTTGGTTGCCCTATTTCCCCATCCTCACAAAGATAAAATCACTTTTGAAGTTCTGAATCTTGCTGTATTTTTTGTTTCCCTGTATTGTGTTGCCAACACTTACCCCTTATCCTGTGTCACCCAGGCACACAATAATCATCCAAAATCTGGATCATTTTTATCCTTTCTCTTCACATCAGCACCAAAATAAATACATACATGCATACATACATACCTTGCAAAAATTCATCTATTCATTTGTTTTACAACATCTATTAAAAGCAAAGTATACCGTGTACTACCCACAAGCACTGTGGTAGGTATATTGTAAAACAGAGATCCGAATAGACAAAAGCCTTGACTTCACAGGCTTTCCAGACATATATAATTCTAAGTCGTAAGTTTTGTAAAGAAAACTAAAATGGTGCTGTTCTAGAGAATAACAATGGGAAAAGGTTCTACTTTTATCATGAATTTTAAGAATGCCTCTCTGAATTAATGACATTTCATCTGAGTTCAAAAGAATGTGTTTGTAGTAGTAAAAGGGATAGAGGCCCAGAAGAAGGTAGAATGAAGAAGAGGCATGTATGCTGCAGGAAAGAGCCCACAGTTCATCTAAAGAGCAAAATTGGGGTCGACATCAAAAAAGAAAGCATATTGACTCATGAATGTATGAAAAGTAGCAGGACTGGGTCCGTGGAAAGTTATGTGGCTATTGTGGTAGTAATACACCGGGTGACATAGCCTGGCTTGGGATGCTGATGATCAAAACAGACATAATAGGGGGCTTGGAGACATATGGAAGGTAAAAGCTATAGCTTTTGGTGACAATTTAGATTTAAGATGTGAAAGGAACAAATCACAGATGACCCCCAGTGTTCCTTCTCACAGGCTGGGTAGATAGTGGTGGTCTTTACTGAGCTAAAGAAAACAAAGAGGTTCAGGATGGAAGAAGAGCAGAATCCAAGGTTCCATTTTGAACATTATGAACTTGACAAGCCTTAGATGACTGACTGGGATGTTGAGATAGCAGTTGGAGACACTGAATTCACAGGTGAAGAGTAGTATCTAAAAGAAAGAAAGTATAGAAATAGAGAGGGGGTAAAAAGGAGCCAGGGTTAGCTAACAGGAGCACCTCCATTTTGAGACAGAGTACTAAAAAAATAATTCAGTGAGATATGAAGAAAACCAGGAGGATCTGAGGTTAAAGAAGCCAAATTGAGAGTGTTTCATAAAGGGGGTAGTCCATGGAATTCACTAGTAAGTCTCAGAACAAATGGAGCAAAAATGTGTCCATATGAATTAGGCCACGTGAAGGCCCTGGTGACCTTGAAAAGTAAAATTTCAGCTGAGAGTTGAGGTTAAAAGCAAGATTACAGATGAAGCATTAGAAACAGCAGGTGTAGTCAACTTTGAAGACAGTAATTACTAACAAATTAGGAATGGAGCAGACACTGGAGAGAAATATGAAGTCAAAGATTTTAGATTTGTTTTTACCCACTGTAAGGAAAAGATGAATGATAGAGAAGGAATAAACTCTACAAGGAAGTACAGCAGAAGGGAGAGAATTAGGCATAGAATCCAGTGAAAAGTAGAAGAACTAGGTTTAAGAAAAGGAAAAGAAGGGGGGAGAATCTGATGGAAGGAAGAAGAGGGAGAGAAGTAAAGGAGGAGGAGAAGGTAGACCGGGAAGAAGAGGAGAAGAGAAGGGATGTTTTACCCGTTATAACAGGAAAGCATGCTGCTAGTGGATTAAGAGAAAACAAATAAATGTCCTTCTGATGCCTTCTACTTCTCACTGTCCTAAAGGGCAAGGTCACCAACTGATAGAGGAGTGGGAAGGAAAATCTGAAAGAGAACTGAAGAGAGCAGATGAGAAGAATGGCCATATCAGGAAGTAGGAAAGCGAGCCCACTGGAGAGGTTTAGGGCTGACTAGTTATTGAGGTTTGAAATTGTGAATCTAAAATTCAACCTTGGCAGCCCTCTTGCTTGTTTTATATTTACGAATATTCAGCTGGCTGGGTGCTGACAAAGAAACAGTGAGTGACAGATTCATAATATCAGAATTTTTCCAGATAAAAATAACAGGCGAAGAACAGTAAAAGAAGTTGAGGGCTTTTGCAAGGAACTATTATGGAAGACAACCACGGAATCCAAGCTGGGTATGAAGGAAAGTGGAGAGAAGATGGTGGAGGTAATGGACAGTGAGATCATACTGAAAGCCATAGTAGAAAAGGCTGTTTAAACAGATCAGGGTTGAAGGGAAGGGAGGAGATTGGAGAAAAAAGAATCAAGATATATTATGCACAGGTACAAATTCCCTATGATGAATGTGAACATTATGTATACCTAACGTGTACCAATAAAATTAATTCAAAAAATAAAAAAGATCAAGAAACCAAGAGGCAGGGATTTGAATGAGCAGCAGAGTGTCAAAACCACTGAGAATAGTGGTCAAGTTCCAGGGTGGAGATGAGATGATGAGTTAGGAGTCAAAATCTTTAGAGAATTAGGAGGGATGACCAGAAGTTCAGTAAATGACAAGGATTTGAAGCAGAATGTGGTCTATTTGGTATAACACCAAACCAAGATCAGGGGTTTTTGATGCAGGAGTTAAGGGTAGGTGTGATCTTTAAAAAGTAATAGAGAAAAGGGGGGAAAAGACACCCATCCCCTGGCTCCTATTTATTTATTTTTATTTTACATTTCACTGAAATGTTATTAATAGAAACGGGAATTTTTAAATAGAAACAGGAATTTATTTGCCACGTATGGTCTCATCGTACTCCTTCTGGAACCAGTGCATGGTTTCCTCTCTGCTGATTCTGTATTTGGCCCCAAAGCAGCCTGTCCTGGGGCATTGCAGACCCTCCAGCTATGATGTAAGAACAATTTCCACCCGATGGGGCTGTAGAGAAGCCCAACTGCAAACATCAGATGACCATGGCCATCCTTGTTACCTGGCTGCTAAACCGTAAGATTTCCTAAATCTGACTGCCAGGTGTTTCTCTGATATCCCTTTTTCTTTTAGTAACCATAAGTACTAATGAAACACCCATCATATATTCAAACATTGTATGTTTTTCCACTATGATACACATCAGAGAGTTGCTTCTTCCTACTTGATTTATCATAAAGATTTTCTAACAATATTAAATATTCTTCCATAGCATGATGTTAATATGTTCAACATATCACATTGTATAAATCAGGTGAGAGATATTTAAGCTATATATTGTTGTAGTATATCTAAATTGTTTCAAAATTTGGGATATTATAAATAATTCTCTAATGAACATCCCAAGACATACATCTTTAAAGACATCTCTAATAATTATTACCTGTAACAAATTCCTTGACATAGTATTATTTAGTCATAGAAAATGGGTGTGTCCAGGATTCCTGAGACATATTATCCAGTTGCCTTCAAAGAAGTCTTTATAAGCAGCATCTAAGAGTCTCCTGGTACCTTGCCAAGCTGGCGTATATTCTTTGTTTCCTTTCTTTCTTTCAGTAGATGAAAAATCAAGAACCAAAACAAAGAGGCTCATCAGAAGTCAGCATCCATTCCAGAACCTGGCATACTGATGTGCCAAAGTCTCCCCTACCCAACACACAGCTGGTAACAGTGTTCATTCTGCACACTTCCCCTAAAATGCCCCCCTAGCCACTTTCTGTTCTAGCATCCTGAATGAAAATTTATCTTCCCTGCTGTTATTTTGACCATGTCAATACTTTCCACAAAGTCCCCGAAAGTTCCCTGCACCTAAAATAAGTTCCTTCACATTTTTACTCCTTACTGAGAGACTTTCTCAGACCCCATCCCTAACCTCCCACAGCCAAGTCATTATTAGATTGCTGCTCAACCTCTCCAAATCCCCCTCTCCTATTGAATTTAATTTCTGGATGAAAGCTTCCAGGTAAACACAAATGGCTAACATTTCATCTTTTTCTATTATGTTTCATTATCTCTTTTATTATTCTCCCAATTTCCTTCTATGTTTTCGCTCTTCCTCAAAACTGGTTTTATTTTGATTTGTTAGGTATCTTTTCCAGTTCTCATCACTATATCTCTTTCCACTTCAGATTTATTTTGCTGGAGCTCTTCAAACTATGGTTATTTCTTAGATATTTGAAACCCTTTATAATAAAATGAATGCTCTATATTTGTCAGGTTCAAAATTACATTTCCACTAGCTTCTGCATTCAATAAGACAGTAATAGCTGCTACACAGGGACTAAAGGAATAAAAGGAACAAAGAACCAATATTGGAACGTTGTAATATCCTACCCATTCTGGTGGACATGACAAGCCTTTTGCATATGGTATATTATACAGCTTCAAGGGAAAAAGGGCCTTTTCATGGACGAGAATTCTACTCTTGCTAGCCTGATAGTGTTCGCGCATATGGCAGGAACATGGAACTTCATTCTATTGTAATTTTTGCTTTCCAAATTGTAGCAAAAAGAAATATTTCCATGCCACAGTAAGAGGGAAGTGCATTCTCTAGATAAAAGGCAACGCTTTATTAAAGGAAAACAGATGCATCAACCAGGCAGCAGATTCTTCTGCACTGTCATTCAAAAAGGAGTGCTTAACATGCTCACAAAAGTGTGGAATTAAACCTTTAATGGTTTTCTGTTTGGTGTGCAGAAAATAAGTAGATCTCTTCTTTGCCTGGCCAAGTCCACACACAGTAGGAAAGATATTGGGCTTAAACATCTCAACACTGTCAGCCTGGGAACAAGTTTGCTGATTTCCTTCCAAACAACTTTTTTGCCTGAGTTTCAGTTGGAACCTGGAAACCAGTTCATGGAGCCTGGGCTGTTCCTTCTTAACGTCAAGTTTGAGCACTGCCTCAAGGATAATCGTCTTTAGGCACCCATTCCCTCTCAAACTTTCATCTCACCACTCTTCCTCTCCCTGCCCTCTGGTTCTCCCTGACTCCCCCACAGCCAGACTCGGGAAACACTCTGCCCAGCCCCACAATGCTCTATCCAGCTCATCTTAGAATGCCGTACTGCCCTTCCTAGGTCATTCCCAAGGACACACGCGTTCTCTGGTTTCAGCCCCTTCTAATGAGACTACTCATACATGAATGCTGTTGTGCAGCATTTTCCCTGCTATTTCCAACTGTTGCTTTCCCATCTCTGTAAAGTATTTCCCAGGGGCTCGTGGCCTCCCCATATACCGTCCTTGGCACCTCCATATGCCAACTCCTTCTTTCCCTTGTTATTTTTATCCTGTGATCATTTTCACAACCACTGAGCACTTCTGCATCTATCTTTCTCTGGTCCTCAACTCCTGCCATCCACCAGAACAATCCCTGAGCAACCCCCACTGACAGTCACTGTTGGTCTGTCACATGTCAGGCCACCTCTTCTCTGTCATATTTTGAATTCACACTCTCTGAACACAATCTCCTAACCTTCCATTTTTCTTACTCTTACGACTTCACTTCCTCTCCAGTCAATCTGCTCTCTTTCTTTCCAAATCAAGGATAGATCAGCACGGCTCATTTATTCCACTATCCAGTCACGTCACACTTCAGTCCAACCGTCCATGTGCATCGCCCTTATGCCCATGCGAACAACACTGTCAGAAACAAGCATACGATTACTCACTTTGATGCCACCACATCTCTATTTTCAACTCTAGGTGTAAAATACCTTTTACTTCCCTCTTATGATTGGTCAGTACAGGAGCCAAGGCTGGAGGCGGACTCTTCAGCAAACCTCATCCTGCACATGAATGTAGCATCTTAGTGATAACACTGAGTATACACAACAAATATAAATTAGAAAGTGTCCTAGTTTCTTGCTCCTCAAATTTTGGTGCATGGACCTGTAGGGTCACCATCAGTTGAGACTTGGGAACATGTGACAAATTCAGGATTTTGAGGCCCCAGATGTAATAAATCAAGACTGCGTGTGCACAAGATCCCCAAGGGATCTACAAGCACGTTACAGTTAAAGATGCACCGCACTGGCACCAGCTGCTCTTTCCTCAATTCTTCCCTAATCTCACACAAGCACACACACACACGTTTACAGATACACAATAATATGATGTGGAAATTATGGAGTACCACTGACATAGTCTCTTCTCCATTTTCCTAATCGGCTACTTGTATCTCATGTTCCATACCTTGCTTTCTATCTCACCCACTGTGTGTGGCCTTACTGCCTCCTCCATAAACAAGCTGTAGAACCAGGTGGGAGCTCCCTCAGCTTCTTAGTTCCCAGCCCCCGAATCTGTCAGTATCCATAAGGATCCTCCTCTCTTTGTTTCATCTTCAGTTCTTCTATTCAAATCAATCCCTCTTCTTCCTCCTAACCTCTCTAGGGCCCTGCTCCATAAATTACTTCCTTTCTCTGCTATATCCCGAATCCCTTTGTTTACTCGCTAGTGACTTCATCACCTCAGCCTGTAAACATGGATATCCAGAGGCTTTTGGAAGGTATGTATGGTTAGATGAGGTCATGATGATGGGATTCTCATGCTAGGAGTAATGACCTTCTCAAAACCTTGTGTTTTCTCCTTGCTGCTGCCGCCTTCTCCTCCTCCTCCTCCTCCTCTTCCTCCTCCTCCTCCTCCTCCTTGTCTTCTTCTGAGAGAGAGAGAGAGAAGGCAACCATCTACAAACCTGAAAGAGGATCCTCATAAGATTAAATCTGCAGAGAATCTTGGTCTTGGATTTCTCTGTCTCCACAACTGTAAGAAATAAATATATGTTGTTTAAGCCATCCAGACTATGGCACTTTGTTACAGCAGCATTAAACAACAAGATGCCTAACATACCAGCAGCATTTTTAGCTCACAGTAAGTGGTGTACTAAGTGATCATTGAAGGACCAAATGCATATGGAGGGATGAGGACTGGAACCTGCTGTCTAACACCAAAGTGACTGGACTTACAAAGTCAGAGAAAAAAAATCAGCAGTTCTTCTAAATTATAGAGCATAGCCTGTGGCACACAGAGTGTATAATTAATTTTGCCTTTTCGATATTTATGGCTATAAAAAAGAGCAAAACTAGATCTTGGAATGATTCAAGTTTTGGTTCCCTTATTATAATCTCAAATTCCACAAATTCATAAAGAACCTCTGCCTGTTCTTGCATAAGCCTTGCATGGGCTGCATGTGCCTCTGGAGCTCTCCTTAAGGTTCCCTCCCCCAACACACTGCTCCCCTCATGCGCATGTCCACACCCTTTGGTTTATCCCACTCTCTTCCTGGTTCTGCTTCCTTCTTATGGGGCTGGTCAGAGAATTAGTATGATTTAAAGTTTAGCATTTAATTGCATTCTGTTGTGTAATATTGATAAGGTGAATGAAAGGTTTCTCGAAGGCAAGTATGATGCCAGCTGACTTAGAACAGGGTTTTGGGAAATATATTAGAGCAGGACAAATGCAAACCACAGCCCGTGGCAAGCCCTGGCCCATTGCTTATATTTGTATGGTCACAAGCTAAGTATGTTGTTATATTTCTAAATTGTGGCAAACAAAAACAAAGAAGAATATTTATGACAGGTAAGAATTGCATGAAATTTCATTAGCTAGGAAGTGTTACTGGAGTGTCCCCAACCTACTGGCATATGTATTATCTATGATTGCTTCCACATCACAACCACAGAGTTAAATAGCCGCGACAGGGACCATATGGCTCATAAAGCCTGAACTATTCCCTATTTGATCCTTTACAGAAAAAGTTTGCCAACCTCCACACAGGAAAGTTGAACTGAATTCAGATCTCTGGGACTGCTGCACTATCCCCTCAATATACCTGTTCCCACTCCCAAAAAACTTTTAATGAGTAAGCAGAGAAAAAAGAGGAATCACAGATCCTATCTTGGAGGACCCAATGGTTGAATTTTCCATAGCACAATTTGATACCTTGAGATCCCCAAGTGAGAAGAATTCAAAAGAGAAGGTCACCTCCATTTTGCACTGAAAGTCTTTCTAATCATGAAGAAGAGAGCAGGGACAGTGCCCTGCGCTTTCTTTACCTAGACAATCTGTATTGAAATTAATGTAAGAAGACATAAAAGGGCTTCGTTTCCAGCAGTTTAAACTCATGTTGTGCAGACGGAATGTGAATCATAGATTGGAAACAATGAGGTTTCTTGTCTAATTAATCATTTTTATGTACTTGTCTCTCACTGCAAGATAGGGATCAGTTAAAAAATGACCCAAAAGAGCTGAAATTTCCATAACTGCCTTTCCTCCTGCAACTCTGTGAATAAGTTAAAGCCAGGGTGTCGTAGCACAGAGGTTCTCTGATCAAACGATGGGAGATACAAAGCTTGGAGACCTGACTAATAAAGCACTGCCTCTACCTGGCTGCAACATCTGTACTTGTCGGGCCATGGCTATAGAGGGCTGGCGCGTTAACTCAATCGGCTTCCGACCTGAAACTTCAGCTTAATTAGGACCATTTATCAAAATGACGCCTGTTTTAGAGGCCAGATCAAACTGATTACTGTTATTATGCTGGATCTCCACAAATGCTAAGTGCCTATTTTGGTGCAAAAGATAGCTAACTATTTATCCTAAAGTTGGTAGTAAATGCAATCTGTTGATTAAAAGGAATATATCTGATATGTGAAGAACATCCATGCTTAAAAAGTAAAACCATACTTTCACTTTTTTATTGGACTTGCAAAACCTGGGATTGTGCAAAACCAACGTTCTAGTACATATTCTTTCCAAGAGATTGGCCAAAAATAGTTCTATCCTGTGTCAAGATAAATGGCTAATGCCTACAACCATGGATTTAACAGACTATAGTTTTAAATAAAAATATTTATGTAGCACACTAGTCAAAGTCATCACCACAGAGCATCAAGAAACTACCAACTTGCAAAGATTAATCAATTAATGTGAATGATATCTAGATTACCTGGCTTCTATCAATAATATCCACGGTTAAAATGCTTAGCCTACAATGTACCTGATAAAAATGACCTTTCCTATCTTGTTTTAATATTTCATTTTACTGAATGTATACACCACAAATATTCACTCATACCAAGATGTCTACCTTAGATGAAAGACTCTCAAGGACAAAATCATGCCATTATATTTCTTTAAACAAAAGAAGTTATACCATATGACAGAAATTGAAACTATAGAGAGTGCTATTCCATTTAAGTGGTACATTAGAAGATAGCTCATATATTTTGATTAATAGAAATACAAATAATTACCAGCAAAACAAAATATATTGGAATGTCTTAATTTCTTCCTCTAAGTCCTGAAACTCTTCAAGGTAGTACTTCCTCTTTGAAATATACATAAATTCATTTTAGTTGTTTTCAAATGTTCTAAATTATTTAAATTAGTATATTAAATCTATTTCTAAGAGGGTTAGATCCTCTCCAAAATCAATCACCCTACACTGAAGTGACATTTCTAGTTGTGTATGCTCTTAAACTCAATTATTCCTGCTGTCACTGAGGGGCACCAGAAACCCCCTAGAGACCCAATGCAAAGCACTTAACAAAAATCAGCCAGTCATTGACAAGACCATAAATAAATTTCCTAATACTATTACCCCAAGACTCTCCATAAAAGTCTCAAAGTCCTCTCTCTCTCTCTCTCTCTCTCTCTCCTCAGATCTTAAAGTAGTTAATTATTATCAATTTTAGTTGTATACACATAAAAACCAAAAAAACTGGGTAAATAGAATTGTTAGATAATCAAATAAATATCTAAGATGAAACAAAAATAACAAACTAAATCAATCACTTATTAAATTAAGAAAGCAAAACTTTTGAAATAAAGTATTCTATCAGTGATATAGGGAGGGATGCACAAGAATTTAACACATATTGCTTTGCCTTTTCCAGTATTACCCTTTCCATTAATAAAGAGGTACACATTTAACTTGATTATCTAAAATCATCCAATCTATATAGTCAGAAAATCACTAGAAAGTATATTATTCCCAGTAAAAATGTATTACTTTGGGAAGAAACATGACTTTCAGAATATTAAAGTGTAATGTTTCTTAATTTGCAGGCTTCGGATATTATTTGATAGTTCATTAAAAGATTTCTGAATGGTATACACAGAGATTAACTTGTTTGCACCTCCTAGTGTAGGTGATTTGTAATAACAGCATTAGCATTTCCACATGCTTACATATCTCCCCCAGATAATTTAATTAGGCCAAGTTTCATTTGATGCACATTTATTTACTTGTAAATGGTTTTGTGCACAGGTATACCTGTTAGGTGCGACCAATTAAGTCTACTGTCTGAAAAGAATGTCTGTGATCAAAATTCACATTTTAAGCTCCAAAAATGCTTATGACACTTGGAGAAAATATTTTATTCTTACTGACTCCCTCAACTGCCAACTTACAAGCTAATATATTGCTGTGCATAAACCATGCATTAAATTTCAGAATAATTCAATTACCCTTTGGAAAAATTAAATGAACTCCCTGTAATAATGCAAACATGCTCCACTTAAACAAACATAAAAGTCTGCCCAAATTATTTAAGAACAGCCTAAAAGAAATCTAAGTAATGGATGCTGGAGCAGACATTCATTTTGAGAGACTGTAAGATTCGATGCTTATAAAAAGAACCTATAGAAATAGCGCTGGTCTCAGGGCATCATGAAATAATTGGGTGGCCTTACAACCTTGGGCCAGGCCTGGCCTACCTCTAATTTTACACACTTTTATCCTAAAACAGATCATTTATATTCTGCCTGGAATACAGGACTATGAATACACACAAGCAAGGTTGTTCTATTAATTTTTAAAAGGTGCCAAGTAGTTAATCTCAAATTTGTCAAGTTAGAATTTGGTGTAGTCTTCAGTATTTTATTCTCCTCTGTCCAAACCAGCAGTGCTAACAGTGATGGGGCTCCGGAGTCTCATTTGCAATCATTAGGCCTAAGAACCACAGGGTAACTGAAAGTACCACAGAAGCTAATATCCTGACACAGAAATTAGAACATCTTGAAAACCCACAGGTAACGTGTAGAGGAGTTATGCGAGCCGCCAGGATGGACAGCTTGCTACTACTGGGCTAAGACACACTCTTGTGTATTCTGTTAATTTATACCCACAAAATAAGGGAAGACCGAAGGGAAAGCAGAAGGGAAATGGGAAGAGGAAGAGGAAAACGGAAAAAAAGTGGGAGAGAAGGGAAAGGAAGAGAAGTAAAAGGAAGAGAAGGAAGAAAATGGAGAAAAGGACAGGAAAAGAGAAGGGAAGGAAGTGTGGAAGAGAGACTAGAGGAAGAGAGGAGAGGAGAGGGAAAAATAACTAGAATATTCCTCTTGAGATTATATAAAAAACTAGCTTCCATCTGAAATAAATTGCCCATGACTCAGAGAGAGAGAGAAAGAGAGAGAGACTGGAGTCCCAACTAGACATCCAAGCATAGTATTTATGACCTTTTATGTTGGCAACTACCAGGGTCAGTTTTATAGTTATTGACAAAAATTGTAGCGTACATGTTATTGCAACATCTAAGCAATCTTCTTCCTTTTCCCATAACCCCCTCCAAGTTAGACACAAATAGAGAATAACCTTAAGAAATGAAAAACTAAATGGGTTTTCCTCATCCATTCCAGATGAAACATCCAAGAGTTCATTTTGTGTCACCACGAAGTATAGGCATTCTGTTCTGGAAGCGATTGCTCTGCTCCATTCCTGAATGTCAACTGCAGAGGTGGTTCTTGGGCTGAGACCAGGCTGGGACATATGCCGACCCCGCCCCCCCAAGGCCGATGCTGAAGCGAGCTGCATCATGTCAGCGTGGGGTTTGAGTACTATGGGGAGCACACTGCAATGGGCACTGGAATAGGCTGCTGTATTCTAGGGTCCAGGGGCCATTCTGTCCAGGGTATGAAGCACACCTGTGTATGAGGCCACCTCACCGACAGAGCGTAGCTAAAAGGCCACTATCACAGTTCCTACTGCAGAGCAAACTGACTAATCTTCCAACTGTGCCTCATGGACGATTTATTCCATTCTTCACCTGATTGGATTAGAAGTGGCATACTAATACTGAAAACTGAAATTAAAAAAAAAAATTCGCTTTTGGCTTTGATGAAATGCAGTATTCCAAAATAAGCATGGCTCACAATAAGAGGTTATTTAACACACAAACACATCCTATAAATCATGAATAAATAAATATCGAAGCATATTACACAGTCACATTCCATTTCTCAACCAAAATGCACAGCACCTTTAATTTTTCAGCTTCAAAATCTAAAAATGCCATAGAAGTTCCTGACATCTTTTAGCAAATTTAGATTTGCCCATCTCCCTGAAATATATGTACACAAGTTACAAGAAGACTCTTCATCCCTCTACAAAAAGAAACTTATCATTAGACTTTATAAGCTAAACCAAGAAAGTAATGGTGCAAAGGTCTCGAGTTTTAACCTGTCTAATCATTCATCAAAAAATTCACTAGCACACAGTAATTCGCTCTAAAGAAGTTCATTTTGATTATTCCATTACTGATTCAGATATTGAACACTTACTAGTTGTTAGGCCTGAGTAATACACTCCTATTTAAAGAGCAATGCTCTAAGACAAAAATCCTCCAAGAGGGAGATAAAACAACTAAACCCATTTACCTGGTATGATTTCAGTGGGTAATTTTCATTAAAGAAAGTTAGGGGCTCCTGTTAGCTTTTACTGATCTTGTTAACTCCTTGGTTGGATATTGACCTTGTACCAACATTTTGCCTCCAGTTTTCTCTCAGCTTTACTATGTTCTTTAATTTCCTGTGGTATTAATCTTCAGCCTAGGGAAAATGAAGTTTATGTTGTACCACAAGAAACGTTACTCATTACCTCTCAATGCAGACATCTGTGGCATCTTACAAGGCCAGGAAATTATTAAAGCCCATTTCAAGGCCTTTATTTACTTCTTGTCTTATGTGGTTTGTGCCTTGTTAAGAAAGGAAATCAATTTATTCCCTGTTACATCATAAACAGGCTACCAGGGAAATCATATTTACTTCAGCATCTCTAGATTGTCTTATGAAGTTTTAAATAAGAAATCTGATTAATGTTTTATGACTGCCCAAGTAAAAATGAGCCTGACTTTAGCCAATCATACTGTCAATCTCATTATCTATATTTCAGATTATGAACGTTTAATTCTACATGGTACTGTTACATTTCAGCTATCTAAAATCTATTCTAAAATTTTAAAATAATAACTCATCCTTTTAAAAGAAAATTTAGGGGTTAGGGATTTAGCTCAAGTGGTAGAGTGTTTCGCAAGCAAGCACAAGGCCCTGAGTTCGATCCCAGCAACCCCCCTCGAAAAAGAAAATTTAGTGTTAAAGTTGAGTTTTTTTTTTTCCATTTGCAATGGAGAATATAATAATTTTTTTCAGTCACTTATGTTAAAATGACAAGTAATCTACTGTAAGGGTATGTCTCAGCTTTGTATCCCCACTACATATAATCTTTCACATAGCTAACATCTTACAACTGTTCATCGACTCTCCAACAGTCTAGAATTCCAGCAGCAATGTGTCAATGGTCTCTCCCACTGGTCCAGACTTTTAGAACCACCTCTCAGTTTACTAAACTTACTGAGAGGTCACCAGTTTACCCCCAACACTCCTTGTCTGCACCATATCTAACCTCACTATGTGCCGTCTGCTAAGTGGACTTTTAAGGCATGCATCTGTTCCCCCAAACCCTACATCCTCCCCATTCTACTGCAGCTAATCACAGTTCAGACAACACGCATGCAACAGATACTTAACAAAAGCTACCATGAGCCTTGTCCTTGGTTCCCGGAACACTATGATGTTTAAGACAATTGGAAACCTAGCTAGAATTCTACAGAAAGGAACAAGCCATATGCAGTGAAACTAATACCTAAGTGACAATTTCAGGAGGATGGTCATCACATAGCAATGTTCCAAGATTGGTACTACATTTCCCTGGCCAATGGTCTGATCAATTGTTGATCGAAATCTAATAGGTAGTTTAGATAATTACCCAAAAGAAAGACAAATATTTGATAGATAATTACTTCCTAAAAACCTTATGATCCTAACTTCTTTCTAATCAGTCAAAATGTAGGCATATAGCAAACTAGTTTCCTACCTAGAAAGTGACACTTACTTTACCTATAAAAAGATATTTTTGTTTTTACAGTGGAGGGAGGCAGGGGAAGTATGCAAGACATAGGAGAGGTAAATCTCCTCTTTTATTAGATATTTCTGCCAATTCATTTCAAACAAAGGTGTCATAATAACGAAGGTTTCAAATTCTTAAATATTTTAAATTTAATCTATCAGCCAAGGTTGTAGCAGGAAATAGAAGGAACGCTCAAACTGAGTAATGTGAGGTACACTGAACAAAGAGATTTCTTACAAAAATGAAGCGAGGTCCAGGGAAAAGAGAAAGAGAAAACACAGGGATAGTTCAGTGCCCTGAAACCAGTAACAGCAGAGCTATCACCATCCTGGGCCTGCAGGATAGACAAGTAGTTATGGGGCTCTGAAGCCCAAGATGGAAGCTACAACCCTGGGTGTAAAGGTATACGACCTTAATACCCTTGTCTCTACTTTTCACCCTCACTCCATCACCACTGGCCAAGCTCAATGGTAAGCCTGGGGCCAGAAGTAAATTGGTGTATTTAGCAAAGGTCAGCTTTCCAGGTGTCACATCTAAATGTTTGTGTGCCCCCTTCACTGGTTCACATATTGAACCATAACCTCCAGGGTGATGGGGTCTTTAGGAGATAAGTAGGATTAGATGAGATCGTGGCATGCATCCCCATGATGGGATCTGTGCCCATACAGGAGGAGACAACAGAGGGCTCACTTGCTCTCTGAGCGTCATGTTCAAGAAAAGGCAAGAAAAAGCAAGAAAGTGACCACTTAAAAGCCAGGAAGAGAAGCTTCACCAAGAAGCAAACCCTGGCAGACCTTGAACTTTGCAGCCTCTACCAACATGAGGAAATATATTTCAATTGTTTAAGTTACCTGATCTATTTTATTTCATGGTGGCAGCCATGCTAACACATGAAAAGACAAAGCAGGTGGAAAGAGGCAGAAATTGTACTTAGAAAGGGTAACACATGATACGCAGCATACTCAGATGTGTGTTATAAATTACAAGTGATCAATGGCATAGCTCAGAGTATGGGCTGATTCATCTTAAATTATTAAATTCAGTCAAAGAACGTATTATTGCTAAATCTGTTGTTACTGAGTTTAGTTTAGCCACCTAAGCATAGTCTTCCTCAATTTTTTTTTGAGTTTTGCTTTTGTTTTTGTTTTGTGTTATGTTGTTTTGCTAGCCTGCAAATATCATTCACAGTCAAGCAAAAGTTTTCGAAGGAGCTAGCAATACGAATGTTCACTTGTGCTCCAGTGTTACTTCATTTCAGGAATTATTTTTGATATTTGTTAATGCAATTACTGTTTTATAGTAGACTCTTATGGTTTTAGTAACCACTCATTCATCTCAAACAGGACGCTTCAACCCTAAGGCAGAAAAACATGGGAAAATCATGACAGTGTCAGACCATATTAATTTCAACAATTAATACGGAAGCCAGTGGGACAGGCTTAAAAATGTACATTATATGGCTCAGCTATTGAATATATGAATTTATAGAAGCTCTGGGCTAGATAAAATGTCATAAATGTATTAGTGGATATAAAACTATTAGCAGTGAAAGAAGTTGAAATAAAATTTCTTTAAAGTTTTTTTTTTTTAATATGATGTGTCTGTGTGAAACAGATCATCACAAACAACCAAGGTAGCTCAAATAGACTGAGAGCTTAGAGAAAATGAGAACTGCCATCATTTCTAATTGGAGCTACTTAGGTGGCATAAAAAACAAAAGTGACTTTAGATGTGTGTGAGATAACTGTTCCATCTTACACCTGAAAATATGTCTTCCTTTACAACTTTAAAGCCAAGAAAACAAATTGGAAATTCTAAACTTTTAATGATGCTTGAAAAGTTTCCATTTTAAAAGGCACTACAAAAATGTTTTCCTCCCAGATGATCTTTCACAAAAATCTTTGAAATATAGGTCATATCATGTTTATTATCTCCAAGAAAAGGACAGCAAAAAAGATTTACAAAGCAACTACTGTGTGCCAGCTTCTATGTTGCTTGCTCTTACCTATATCATGGATCCTGACAGCCGCCCTCAAAGTAGACAGTTTGCACACCTATTAAATGACCATGTGCCAACAGGACAAAGGTGCAAGGGGCTATGCCTATTCCTAATTCACCAGATCCTTAAAAAGCGCCTGATAACAATGGAGCACTCAATAAATATCCTTGAAAGAGTAAGTTAATGAGTGAGTGAGTGAATGATACTACTAGAGTTAAAGAGTTCATCAGTGGGGGCTGGGGATTTAGCTCAGTGGCTACAGCACTTGCCTTGCAAGCACAAAGCCCTAAATTCGATTCCCCAGCACCAAAAAACAAAAATAATAATGATGTTAAGTGAAATAAATGAGATACAAAAGCATCAATATAACATGATTTCTTTTATATGAGAAACCCAAAAAATAAATTACACAGCAAAACAAAAGATAAAAGGAAACAGGGAGATAGACTTTTTGCAAAAGAGAAGAGGACCAAGAGATGGAGGAGGGAAGAGGGACGAGAGGGGAAGGGATGAAAAGAAAGAAATAAAATGTGTTGTGTACATGTACCAATTCCTCAAAATGAATGTAATTGTTATGTACTGCAAATATGTACTAATAAAAAAAATTAAAAAGAAGGAGTCCAACAAAATACTACTTCACAATAAAAATAAAAGGGGTTGGAAACTTAGCTTAGTAGCAGAGTACCCATGGGCTTGATCTCCTGTACCACACACACACACACACACACACACACACACACACACACACACACAAATGTGGAAAGGTGATGTTGGATGCCACTACTTCCATCTTCCATGATTTTAGTAACATGTCTGTTGAAAGAACATGATTCAAACTACATGAAAAGAGCCACCACAGTGTATTATTCTCAGGCGATGCAATTTCAACCACCTATAGCAATGCATTTATATTACTTAGATGGTGTTCCACACCAAGATGATCCACTCTTATGGAAGGGAAAATGGCAGGAGTTGAACAGAAAAATTATCTAAGGTGGGAGCTTCAGGCAGAAGGTGAAATAGAGTAACTAAAATAGATTTCAAATGTTCTCACTATGAATAAATGAGAAGTAGGTGAGGTAATACAGACATTAGCTTGCTCTAGCCATTCCAAAAAGTGTGCATGTTTAAAATACATTGTATATCATAAATATACATAATTTCTACTTTTCAATTTAAAATTCACTTTTTTTAAAAGGTGGAAGACAGACCATCATTAAGCCAGGTAAGCTAACTGAGTTAGTGCAGTTGTGGAAACACACTTCCGTGCCAGAGTCCTAATGTAGACAGAGAGATGTGCCAGCAGCTTCCAGAGGTCACCACCGGTTCCAGGTGCACCTTCGTGTGAAAAGAAGCCCCCAAGGGGAGGCTTAGGGAGCCATCTGTGCCCTTGTGGAAAATAGAAAAAGGCACCACAGACCCAGCCTAGGGCCCCAGCCTGGGTGCCACTGAGAAGCTGTGTGGGCTACGACTACAGGGAATACGCACCTGGTGACAAAATGGCCCCTGCCGCAAGCAGCTTGATGAAGTAAAAATGGTACACACTCAGAGTGCAGCCAAACCTTGATGAAGAAAGAGCGGCACACATTCAGGCTTCATTCCACCCCAGGAATGCCCATCTGTCAAGCAGCAAGCAAGATTGGGTGGCACAGGACAAAGGTACCCAGCAGACCCTCAAACTGTAGCCTGTTTGGCCGGGGGATTTAACTCAGTGGTTAGAGTGCTTGCCTTGCAAGCACAAAGCCCTGAGTTCCATCCCCAGCACTTAAAAAAAAACAAAACAAAACAAAACAAAACAAAACAAAAAAAAAAAAAAAAAAAAAAAACCACACCTGTGGCCTGTTTACATGTGTCCTTCGGAACAAAGTGGCACCAAGCCACAGTTCTTCCTCACAGTTCCTATCTCCAGGGCCTAAAATGTGCTCCTTCTGCCTTTCTCCCCACATGGCTGTGGCTGACCTGCATGCTCCTACAGGAACCATGACTTCCTGGAAATAGCTATAGTAGTAGAAAGACCAAGATATGCACCTCCGATCTTCTGATCTTCCCACTTTCTCCACCTTGCTCTGTGCCATGGAATCTGATCAGTAGGCACCACTGGCCCCTAGCACCGGAGCTGGCAGTCGGGGAGCCCTGGTGGGACACTAGGCAGACAAGGAGGTAACTGGGGAGCCCTGGCACAAGACTGAAGGGGGGTCTGTAATGACTGTGTCCCTCCCCTGAGAGCCTTCGGTCCTTTCATTTGGTTTCAGCAACCCCCCTCTTATCTCGGTGGACGCAGGGATAGTAAAGAGCATTGCTACTGCCAGGGCCGAGCCCCTCAATTACACACAGACTTCCTAGCCTGTATTTCCCGAAAGACTCACTGTATAAATAAATCTTCCTTGAAATGATTTTAGTTTGACAGCACCACCCTCTTCATATCTTTCTTATGGGGATGTAGATCATATAAATTCATTCACTCGATCAGCAAATATTTCTTAGACACCTACTGTGTGCCAGGCATTATTCTATGTGGTAGAAATACATCAGTAAATAAGATGGTAAAGTAACACAGAAAGATAGACAGACAGATACTACACACACATACACAAATACATATACATATATACCTACACATACGTATATGTAGGCACACATATCAACACTCATGCTGCTTCTTTGCAGCAGAACATAGTTATGGACGGTACATCTGGAGATGTACTGCTTTCACAATCCTGCCCTACTCTGCATTAACTGAAGATCGTGCCAGAATTTAACTTCTCCATCCCTTACTTCATGTATTTGTTACATAAAAGATGTAAGTACGCATGTATGTACATATGTATGGATGGATGGATGAGTGGCTAGGTGGGTGCGTGGGTGGATAGGTAGGTGGATAGATGAATAGATGCAGATACTACGCAGATGACAGGACTTCCTCCACTAGGTTGTTGAAAAGATGGAGATAATACAAGTGAGGCCTTAGTGGTGAGCACCCAACACACCCTGAATGAACATAAACATTCTTATTATCTCACAGAGCTCCCACTCAGAGGGGCAGAGTAAAAGCAGACTTGGTTATACCATGAACATGCCTTGGTGACCTTGGACACAGTATTACAAATCTCTGAGATACGGCGGGGTGGGGGTGTCCATTAGATGAGAACGATAAACCCTATCTTGCAGTTTGGGGAAGAATTAAAGTAAATTGTGTATGAGAAATAGTAAAATTACATCACTCAATAAATGCTATTGTCCTCTAGCCCTTTACTTCTGAATTCAGAGCCCCTGATTCCCTGACTAGATAGGATGTTCAGAACTGGCTTCGCCTACAGGAACCCCTGGAAAATTGCTGGCTTCAATCTTGCTCCGGGACATCTCACCCCCTAACTAAGGCAGGAGAGGAATAGGTGACAGAGAAGCAGAGAGGAGTGGTGTTCCAAAGACAGGCCCAGAGAGGAAGCGGGGCCAGTACAAGATAAAAGAGAGAGTAGAGAGGCAATGACTGCTGCTGGCAGAGGGGATCCAGTAGTCATGGGCCAGGGTCAGGACTGCAGAGAGCCGGGAAAACTAGGGACACCTTGGCTGAAAAGCAGGTTATTTGTGCTTCTCATGTTTTCTTTTCCTTTCCCTTGTCTGTTCCCTTTACGTTTAGTAAAATTCCTCTTAAACACTGTAACCTGTCTCAGTGTGCCAAGAGAAAATACAAAATGGCTGACCCTCCATACTTCAGCCAGGATGATAAATGGCCACAGTGGTCCCTGAAGAAGACCTGAGAAGAGCAGGAGAGGGAGCGTGCAGCCTTCCTGAGTATTGCTGCTCGCCAGACTTTGTCTACCCCCAACACTCACCTCACGCTCTCCCACCCTTCAGTGACATATTTCTCCCAAAAGGAAAAAAATCTAATGTAAGTATCAAAACACATTCGCTTGTGCTACTCCATTTGCTAAGGAATGGGTATCTCTTCTATAACACTCTTTGTACATACGAAGTACTACCAAAATGAAAGTAAAACTCTATCCTTAGACAATTATCTAACTTTTAAACAAAGAGGTAAGAAGAATAACATCTCTCTCAGTATTATTATCAGAGAGAGACAAATGGACAGAAGCCCTCAGTAGTCAAACAGAGGTGTGGCTTAGTAAATCGTGACGCCTGCTCAGTGAGGTAGTAAGCAGTCACTGAAAGGACTTCTTACCCTTGAGAAAGGGCCTGGGTTATACTAAAATGTGGACTCAAAAGTGTATATGCAACATAAACAATTAAAATATGTCAGAATGCCAACACTGATTGCCCGGAAATTGTATAACAATAGCTAATATTCACTTACTATGTAGTAGGTATTACTTTATGTTTACATATACGTACACTTTTATAATTCTCAGAACGACTCTAGGATTAAGTACTATTATCATCTTCATTTCATGGATGACAAAACTGAGAAACTGCTACACTTAAAAGCTTGACCACGGCTACGCAGCTAGCAGATGGCAGAAAAGGGATTGGTGGTACACTCTAGAAGCCTGCTCTTAACTACCACGCCACATCACCATCCATAAATAGGCTGTAATAACAATAGCTACCGACTGGCAGGGGCAGTAATCAACTCAGTTAGTACAACAACCCCAAGCGTAGATAGTATTAACGCCATTAAAACGATGAAAAACTCAGCATTAGAGGGCGCTAAGTAATTTGCGCAAGGACACAAAGCCAGAAAAAAAGAATCCGAATTTCACCCCACTGCCCAGGTTGTACCCTAAGCCTGACACCATATGTAATTTTTCTCCACATTACATTTTACATCTTCTACAGTGAGCGTACCCTACTTTGGTAAAATGTGAAGGTAAAAACAAAGGAAATCCAAAAGAAAAAGGTTTCTTTAACAACAAAGAAATTTAAACTATGAAGTAATATAACATTTTAGATTTTTAAAACAATGCAAGCTCCCATTTCATGGCTTCCCTTCTGAACTTTTTTAACACTTAGTTTTCATAGTACTATAAAAGAGAACATACAATTTTATGTCACCAAGAAATAATTTTTACTGGTAACACTTGGGAAAGGCAACATTTCTTTATCTGATTGGCTGGGTAAACCCACTGCCATCGGCACCTCGTATCTAAAATTCAATTTAATGGAATGACCAGTGAGTTTTCTCTCCAAGCTATCCAAGCTGTATCTCATGAGCCATTAACAACCAGGAATTACTAATCGCTGCGTGAGCAGAAAGCCACCCACGGCATGTGACATGTCACAGGGACGGAGGCCCTCCTTCCTCCAAGAACACCGCTGACACAAAGCCTCACAAATTGGACAAAACAGGCCAGTGTTCTGAAGCTGCTGTTGTGCTGCGGACTCTCAAAACAGAAGAAAAGCAAGCTGCCTCTGCCACCATCTTCACCCCATTCGGAAGCCTTGCTTCGCCTCCAAAACACTGAGGGCTCAGACCCTCCCTCACTCTGCTAAACAGGTCTCAAGGGAGAAGAAAGGTAACGCAAGAGGGAGGGACCGGCCACAATCCACCACACAAACTACACAGAGCGGGCACCAGATATCTGCCACTCTCGGCCCACACTCCAGGCAACTTGCCTCTCTTCTTCTCAGAATTCAGTTCTGTCTAGATGCTCTGTCTTAAATTCTTCACTTGGATCTTAAAGTAATGATGGTCACTTCCATTTACCGTCAAATAACAGAGCTCTTTGTTTTATTCCATTTTTAAAATTTTAGAGATAAGTATTTCTACAAGCTTTAAGTTTCCCAATTATGGTAACTGGAGAGCTATCCAGGTTGCAACAGGGCCACAGACTAACAACTCTGGCTGCCTTAAATTTCTGCCAGTTCTGAGCGCTCAGTGTTCGCAGTTACCCTGACCTCTTACCCACAGGGCTAGCACTCAAGACCCTCAGCAGATGCCCAAAACCCCAGCTAATACTGCCCCCATTTATACTGTTTTTCTTATATGTATGATAAAGTTCATAAAATAGGTACAGTAAGATATTAACAATTACTAATAAAACAAAACAATTGCAACAACATTGTATACTGTAATTAAATTTTATGAATATGGTCTCTCTTTCACAAAATATCTTATTAGTCTGTTCTCACCCTTCATGTGAGACAGTGATGTGAAATGGTACAATGCCTTTATCATGAGATGTTCAGAGAGAATATTTTCATTGGAAGTTTTCCTTTTCTTTTTAAATCAACAAAGTGTGGCTGCAGAGTTCAAGTCTTCCAGTGACTACAGAGGTGACCTTCAAATGCTGCTTTTTATCTGAGGATCGCATTCCATAATTTTATCCTTTCCTATCTGTACAATTCGAAACACTTCAGCAGATTTGAATAATGACCATAATGCTGGTTCTTATTGAGCTTATTCTCCCATCTTCCTCCTCCTCTGCAGATGAATAAACAGCTTGTTCCAATTTCTCATCTGTTAGCACTTCTCAATGGCCTTAGCGCATTCTTCAGTTCTTCAACAGGCACCTCCGCAAACCCTTCTCCACTTACATGTCTTGCAGCCTTTTGGGTACTTTTTATATTTTTCAGTCCAAATCTATTCCTGAATTTATTTAAGCACTTCTTACTTGCAGTCAACAACCCAATGTCACCATTTCAAGGGATCTCCTGCTAGAGGCCTTGTACATGCGCAAGCTTCCTGCCACAACACATTGCCATTAATTGGAATAAGTTTTCTGATTATACCTTCCACCCACAAATTTAATTCATTTCCAGTCTGAACCAAGCATTTATCACATCCCATGGCCATAACATTTGCAGTTTGAATTGAGACTGCAAAATTAGCACAAATTTCTTTTTCCTTCTTCACAATTTTGTTGATAGAAGATTAATTCTTATCCTAGATCTTAGCAACCTAAACACACAATTTTTTTCTTTCCTTATAAAGTCAAGAACTTTTAGTTTTTCATGTAAAGGAAGGATTTATGGCATCTCTCTGGCTATGTGAACTTCCAACATCACTTTTCTTGTGCTTTCATTATTCAGTGAAATAAGGATTACCTGAACACAAACACTGTGATACTGTGACAGTTGATCTGACAACTCAAATGGGTACTAAGTGTCTAACAGGCAGATGGAATATACAGCATGAATACACAGAGCACGACAACATGAAATTTCATCATGCTACTCAGAAGCTGTGCAATTTAAAACTTATGAATTATTTATTTCTGGAATTTTCCATCGAATATTTTCAGACCACAGTTGGTCATAGGCAGCAGCAGTTGCAGAAAGCAAAACCTTTGATAAGGGAGAGGCTACTGTACATTTACAGTATTTAATAAACTTCTTTAAAATAATGGTTTGGGACACAGGTGGCCAACTCTTACATACTACAGTAGCTACTATGCACTTTATAAGCAATAAAGTTTTTTAAAGAAAAAAATAATAATGATAATAATAATGATATGTTAAGTTTTATTTCTAGGTGCTCCTTACCCAAGTGCTCATCCACCCACCCTGTCCCAAATGAAATCTTTCCCGAGTGATCAGCTCACATGGCAAATGTGAATACATTTCCTTGAGTGGCTCCTGGCCTCAGTGGCACTGGCTTACCAACTAGTGAGACATGGTTTATAAGAGAATGAAAATAAACATAGTCACAGAAATACAAACTCAGAAAGGAAAGCGGAAAGTAAAAATGGAGAATTTCTAGTGACCTTGACATAATGAATAAAATCTTTTTTTTTTTTTTTTTTTTTTTTTGTAGTGCCAGGGATCGGACTCAGGCCCTTGTGCTTGCAAGGCAAGCACTCTAATCACTGAGCTAAATCCCCAGCCCCGATGAATAAAATCTTAAATAAGAAATTAAAAAAAAAAAACCTGATGTAACAGATTAAGAATAAAAATGAACAATTTCCCCCAGAACATAACAGAGAAGCCACAGATTAGGAAGAGCTCTTCACCACACATATAACAAAGGGTTAGAATCCACAGCACCTAAAGAATTCTTACAAATAAGTAAGAGAAAGCTCATCAATCAAAAAGGTGAAGGCTATGAAAAAATAACTCACTGAAGAAAAAACTTAAATGAATAATAATCATATGAAAATTTTCTTAACCTATTAGTTATTAGAGAACTGTGAATAATAAACACCATGAGATACAACTTTGTATGTGCCAGATTGTCAATCAAAAATTGAAAGTCCGACAATTCATCTTCTGGTGAGAAAGTGGAACAACTAAATCCTTAACCACTGCTGATGCAAGTATAAATCAGAGAGCAATTTGGCAATATTTAGTAAAGTTAAGGCGAAATAAGCCCAGCAACTCCACTCCTTGCTAAATGCCCTACAGAAAAATCTCATGTGTGCACATGGAAATGGGTACCATATCACTGCTTATGTTGGAAAAATCTGAATGCTCATTGATAAGCGAAAAGATGAAATCTAGTAATTCCATGCAATGTAATATTATAATACAATAAAAATATACTATCTCTAGATGTATTGATGTGATGTGATCAATCTCCAAAAAAGAATAAGCTAAAAAGATGGTGAAAGCATGCATCATAGTGCCTCTTATTTAAATTTTTTCTATGCAGAAATGACCCTTTTTTGTTCAAACATGCGTGCATATACAGAAAAAGCATACAAATATTCAGAAAAATTACCACTCCAAATTCAAGCTAGTGCCTGCCTCCAGGAGACAAAGATCCTGAAAAGTGAGGCAGCCCGTGGGGACTTTCCACTGCAACTATTAAGTTTTATTTCTTAAGCCAGGCAGTGGGTACACAGGTGCTGTTACGTTATTCTCTGTACATTTTTATAGAAACAAATATTTCACAATAAAAACAGAGAGTAAAGAACCTCACTAGCCAAGGCAGGTGTTAAGAGATGAAATAGAATATCCGTGTCCATAATGCTCATATTCTGTAATAATCTGACAGTATCTGGGGCCAATTTATAAAAGTAAATAATGTATTTTGCTTGCATCTGAAAATGACTAAATGTACATAATTTAACCACAGTAGTGAATCCATGAATTTTTCTAATTTTCTGTCCTTTTGTAGAGAGGCAATGTCCTGAGCAAGACCAGTATCATGGTTCACCATTCCCTGATATCAAAATATCCTGCACCGAGTCAGGAGTCAGTTGTAGGCCACAGGAGAAAAGACCTGAATTCACTTGCCTTGGTCTTCACCTCCGCCGTCAGGGCACAGGTAGGAAAAAGGAGACCTCACAAAGCATGGCACAATCTTTAAGATTAGACTGAACAGTAAAGACTATATAAAAAACATCCCTAGCAAAGTCACAGGAAGGAGCAACAGGACATAGAGACCACAAAAAAAAAAAAATAGTAGTATGTGTGGACAGCACAGCAGTCCATTCCAGCACTGAGTCATTGCTTTCTTATAGCTATATGATGTGAACTATATGATAAGTGTATATACAAAGAGAGCAAAATCGTGAGGAAAATCTGTGGCTGTATTATGAAAACCCCAATGAGTTAAATTCATTGTTGGTTTTCTTTTCGGATGAGTCAATATTTGGATTTGTAAAGTCCAAGATAAGCCAGTCAAAATAGCATAAAAATCTCTTGACCTAACTCACAGTTTATACATTAAGTCAAATGAAAAATAACTTATCAGCTCCTCTGTCAGTATAAAAAAAATCAATATTTTCCTATCATACCATCTGCTTTAGCGGTGCAAGTTAATAAATTTAGCTGGTGAAATTTTCTTCTCTTTTTGGATTCTGGAGAAAGAGAATACATTTTCAATAGTTAATCTAGTCACTTAGTATATAGAGGAATGAAAAATGAAATACTATTATTTGAACATGTGATTTTGCCATGTACGGTAATAGAATTCTTCACCTCTGAAATAGCAAACCTGTATTACATCTATGATTCAATGTACTCCATCCCTAGTCTCTCTGCTTTTGAATCTCTTGCCCTCTTCATTCCCAAAGAGGGTCCAACCAATCAAGAAGATAAAATAGCCCAAAATCTAAAATGTAACTTATCATCAGGGACCCATTTTCAAACTTGAATGAATTTTGAGTTTCACTGAAAATATAAAATTAGCTACATCTATATAACATATAGGTATTAGATCTACAAAGTGATAAAAATCAAAGAATCTTTCTAATTTTCCTTAATTTTGTAGGAAAGCATTGTTAATGAAAGAAAAGCTGAACTTTGGCATTCACTAATAATGCTTATCTTTTGACGAAAACCACAGGCAAACAATTCACAGTGGAAACAGGGGTTAGTAGGAATTTTCAAAACAATGAAATAGATACTGAGTATATATTATGTGCCTAATATACATAATGATTTTATATTTTCTTTTGTTTGCTCTTAGAGTACTCAGGCATTAAAATCGTTGCCAGTATTTCATTTCAATTCCTCTTTTATAATATGTCAAAAATTCTACAAAAAGTGTTTTTAAAATTTTTACCCTAGGGATATTTTCCCATAATGTGCCTGCTTGCAACTGACCAGTTAAATAAAAGTTCCTTTGGTGCAAGTTTTTAAATTAGTAGGATGTAACTAAATTGGATGAGCCATCCTAATCAGGAAATATTCTGGTTTGAGAAACTGTGAAATTAACAAAACTTTCCTAGCACTTATACACCCTACAATGTCAAGAAAATTGCCTACCCTTTCCATAACATTCTTTCCAGTTCCCATTTATCTCATCCTCTGGGGTTGTTGAGAGTTAATATCTATAAAAGATTTTGTGTTTTCCTGACAAAAAGAGGTAAGTGAGAGAAAAGTAGCTGTATATCATTGCAATGTGGAGACATTTAGGTGAGTTTCGCGTAACCTGAATGTAAAATTTTAAGCTTCCCAGAAACACAATATAAAAGACAACTACCTATGGTGCCATACATCCACAAGAAAACAGCATTATCTTTATTATCTTTCTTTCTTTCTTAGAAGAGGAGAAAATAAAGATTTTTGAAATAAGAAGAGATCCAATAAAATAATAGATAGCAATATATTTAAAAGGTTTGGATATTTTTACACTCTAAAACACACTTAGAGGATCAATAAGCCCCTTCTCTGAAATTGGAGCAGCTAATTCAGTCCTCAAAGTACTAAACTGAGATTCAACAAGACTGCAAGACAGCTATTTATGCAAATATGAAAGAACAAGCTGAACAGAGAGTCATTCTGAGGTCGTGAGTTGGAGAGGCAAGACTGGCTGAAGCTTGATAGTGGTCAGGTGTCCACCTGATGACATAAACAGGTAGTTAAGTTGGTATCCCAGGAAGAACAGAGAAAGATAACATTTGTTTTCCTTGACCTGTGAAGGCTGTGGGTATTTGAACAGGGGATTGCTGCATAATCCAGAGACCCAACATCGTGCCTCGGGACATATCAAAAACGGCAACATTAACGGTGGCTCCACTATGCTTAGCAAGGAAGTTCATTACCTGGGAAGGTCGGAGAAGAAAAATCTCTTCTCTCCCAAGTTATCACAAACTGGGTGAAGGGCATTCAATGTTTTAAATTTTTAAATGAAAATATTTTGAAATAAAAACATTTTGACTTACATGTATCACTTCCTTCATTCCTTATACAAAATACTTTCTGCTTTTGAATACTTTCTTAAAACGTATCCCAAGTATTAGCAAGGGTTTTGAGCAGCTTGTGCTTAACCTTCAACAAAAATGTATTGAATGCCTACTGTCTACTATACAAGTAAACAAGACTCAGAAGATATGCTCTCACAGAGGTACAGTCTATGAAGTGCGGGCAAAGAACAAACAATGAATATATTTTTAGACAGTGATAATTTGACAAAGGATATTAATGAGGACAATGTGGTCAAGTCTGATAGGAGGTAAGGCCACCATACTGTATACAAAGCAGTCACACACGGCCTCTCTAAAGAGGTGACATTGAAATCAATACCTGAACACCGAGGAGGTAGCAGGTACGCCATGTGTGAATACAGCACGGCTATCAGGAGTAGTAACAGCAAGTACCACATCCCTGGGCTGATCAAGATTGGAGTACGTAAGGAAAAAAAATGCCTAGGTGTATGTGTTGCATGAGAAGTAAGGGAGGCAGTGGGACTACTGAAGACAAGATGTGGGAGGGCCTGCGGACATCACAACAGCCAAATGTTGCTTATTTGGTTAGAAATTTTCCCCAAAAAAGGTATCAAGCTGCGTTTACTGCTGTCAGATCCACTATTATGAAATGTGTCTACTTCCGTGGTCCTTGTCCATAACAGATGAAGGGACTTAGAGAATCAATTAGCAAATAAGACAATAATTTTTTTTCAACAGGCAACCAGTAAATAACTGAGGAGCATGAACTATGTGTTATACAATGGTGGCCTTAGATATCATTTAGTCCATGCCCTCAGACCCTTCTTACAAAATCAAGCACCATCAGGTGGCAAAAACACTGGTCTAGAAGTCAAAAAACCTCTTTCTAGTATGAATTCCACCAACTAACCCAAAATTTCTGGAAATTGCTTCACATCTCATTTTCTCAACTTCCTCACTTGCAACATCAAGGGATATTATAGATAATCCATCTTTCCAGCTATACTATTACACTGACTTCTACATTCCATCCCTATTGTTGCAGTCAAATCCATACCCAAAACATACTTATTTACAGTCGAAAAATCAATGCAAGTATTGTGTCCCAAGCCAAATTAAGAAATAATAAATTGTTTGTTGCATAACTTTGCAAAGTGCATAAACTCATGTGGTTAAGAATGGGCTCAGTGAAACAGTAATTTAACAGAGAGTAGTTTTGAAAATGATTCTTGCTTATGTCCTCAAATATTCTACACTTCCAAAGAGATGTCTGTACACAGAGAAAGGCTGACTTATTATTTATGGTATTAACTATTCTCAAAATAATGTAAGTATACAAAGAACAATGAAAATTCTTGGTTCACCAAGTTCCCTTTTAGCTGAGGATATCAAAGTATGCTCTTTACATAATTGCAAATAAAAAGATTGCTACCATTCAACCCTAGCTAATGTTGTGTTTTAGGTAAAACAAAATTATATATCATCCTAACACAGTGACTCTTCCCAAACTCAACCACCCTAAATTTTCAAATACATTTATCAATTTTCAGATGCCAACAATAGTCAGTCTAAGATATCAAAAGGAGAAAAATATTTTATGTGAAAATACCTGAAACTAGTAAGTCTATAAAGAAACATTTGAACCCTAGACAATTAGACAGGGTATGAAAATGTTCATGTACACGTCTGAGAATCTCACTTCCAAAGAGTCATTGCTCACATATGCACAAATTTAGAGACAATGTGCTCAGTATACCATTACCAGAATAGCAAAGATTAAAAAAAAAAAAAGACACAATCTAAAAGTCTACCAACTGCAAAAAGATTCAATAAGGTGTGGCATACGAATGAGGATACTTTATAGCCATGAAAAGAATCACTTTTTTATAGGAAATTGTCCATGGCATATTAAATGAAAAATGCAAGGAGGAAACCAATGTATTTTGCATGACTGAGGATTGGAGGGTGCATTGGTCAGCCTTCTCATTGCTGGAACAAAAATATCTGATATCTACAACTTAAAGGAAGAAAGGTTTAAACTGTATCATTGTTTCAGAGAATTCAGTTTATGGCTGGTTGGCTCCAAGACAGAAACATCATGACAACATGGTGGAACGAAACTGCTCAACTTGTGGTGACCAGGAAGCACAGAACAGGAGAAAAGCCCCAGCGAGAGGTAACACCCTGGAAAGTCATGGCTCCCAGTGACCTCCTCCTCCAACTGGGGCTCACCTCCCAACAGCACACACAGCTATGAATGTCAAATGGATTAATCCACCAATGAGTACAGCACCCCCATGATCCAATCACTCCTCCAGGAGTCTATTAATCCAGTCAAATCGACCATTAAGTTTATCTGTCACAAAGAGAAATAAAAAAGCATATGAGAAGGGTGTAGGAATGTATCAATATATTACTTTAGAACTGTAACAGTAATATGTATTTTTGAAATATTCAAAGCATAAAGCAATAATGAAATTATAGCAATGGCTTAGCGTATGTTATCTATTCTTATTTTCTGAGTTGCTAATATGGACATTTTTTACCACAATTACATTAATTGGCCTATAGTAATATGACACTTTCAGTCTTAAGACTATCCTCTTTTAACTGTCACATAACAGTTTATAGTATCAATGTACCAAAACCTATTCAACCAGACTTTTTTTGACAGGTATCTTTTTGCTCCTTTCTTTATAACCACATGTAATATTAAGCATAGGAATAAATATCATAGAGACTAGTATCTGCGACTAGAGGGATGAAAAGAATTCTGACTTATTTTATTTCCTTATATAATATCAAAAAAAAAGGTAGTATTCTGACCAGCATTTCTTACTTTTCTGTTATTTTTCAGGTACCCTAAATTTGAACTCTACTTTGAACTCACTGTCACTAGGACAGTTGTATTTCCCTCTCAGCTTCATTGAAGATATTTGGCATACAGACTATGGTTTTTAGCATCTTTCCTCTGTGAATAAGTCAGTTTATAGAAAGGAGTCCGAGTAAGAAGGGGTATGAGGTTTTAATTTGAAAATAAAAAATGAAGATGGTAGAGATAAATTAATTTTAAAACATACTAAATCTAAGATGTTCAGCTGTTTGAGGGTTTTTATAGACCCAAAGTTTGTCTGTCCCTAAAATTCATATGCTTAAACCCAATCTCCAATGTGATGGTATTTGGAGGTGACACCTCTCAGAGGTGATTAGACCATGAGGGCGGAACCCCTTGAGTGAGATTAGTGACTTCATAAAGAAGAGACTACAAAGAGTTCTTTCCCCTTTCTAACATGTGAAGACACAGAGAAAAGGCAGCTCTCTTAATTAGGAAAAGGGCCCTCACCAGACATTGTATCTACCAATGCCTTGATACTGGGCTCTGCAGCCTCTAGAACTGTCAGAAATAAATTTTTATTGTGTATAAGCTACCTGTGGTATTGTCATAGCAGACCAACTGGACTAATAAAATGACTGTGTATTAAAAGGGGCAGGATTCAAGCCCCAAATGCTTATATAAGGAGAAATGTGGCTAATACCATAAGAAATAGGCAATGAAATGGAAGAATAAATGAGTAAATGAATGAATGAATTGACAAATGGGGCAAATGGGAGGAGGCCTTTATTATTGCCTAGCATCTTGAACCTTTCTCCATTACCTAGTACAAATTAACCTCTTATGTTCAGATTAGAGCTTATCACTTGATGAAAAAAAAAGTATTTGAAAAGCCAGACGGACAAATACAGAGAACAGAACGGAGAATTTCCAGACTTTCCATTCTGGTAACCTAAGTGATTTCTACAATTTACCCCTAAATCTCCAATAAAATCAAGGTAGCATTGGACTATTTAAACTTTGAAACTAGTTACTGAAATTTGGAGTGATGAAAATTCTCTAGGAGCTCAGGGTAGTAGAGTGGATGAAGAAAAGTAACACAGATCCCAGTTGCCTCCCTTCTTAGGGAAATCCTGCCAGGAGCAGCAGCAGATGGGTGGGAGTGGCTGTTCCAATTCAGCCTCTTAGGGGATATATCAGAGATACTCAAGTGCAAATTATCAGTGGGCAGTGAGCAGGATGTCACAGCATGGTGAGAAAGAAGGTATGACATGTAAAATCACTGAGAGGAGACAGCAGTGCTGATGGTATACATAATCAGGTCAGGGAATAAGGACTGAGGTATTTGGTGGTATCATTGAGTAACATAAAAAGGAAGTGGGTTGTAGAAAGGATAGTAGCTAGAAAACACTAAGGCCTTTGATCAGGGATTTCAAATGGATATGAGGGGCACCTGAACAAGGAAAACACATTTTCTCCCCCCACCAATCTTTTCATGGGGCATAAAGGTAGGTATTAAAATGCAGTTCTCTGGTATAAATCATTATAAAAATTTTCATTGGTGTCAGATCAATTCATTTTTTAAAAGACATTTTAAAAAGGATTTAAGGGATGAAATAATCTTTTATGGCCACTGCAATGTATCACAGTAGTCAGCAGTATGCAGGTGTTAATCTCAGAGGGCTTGTATCAAACAGATCTGTATCAAGACGGTTTGGATGTTCAAACTCATTGCAATTTTAATGTTAACTGAATGTTTTATTTCACAACATGCAAACTCTTAATCTTACAATCACAATCCCTTTGGAACTCAGTACTTGGCACAAATAACCTATTTCATATAAACATACATGCATACAATTTGCAAACAAAATTTTTTGTGCATTTGTACCATGAACAAATGCCACAAACATACAGTTGGAAATCTATTTTATATTGAAAACTGTAATGAAATTGTCCTACTATCGTTGCCTAATAAATATTAAATATCCATCCTCATCAATTTCATGAAAAAGCATTCATGTAATTTTCACATGGTCCTGGCAGAACATTATAAAAGCAAATGATAGTCCTGAGCTCATTATTTAGCTCACTCAATTCAGATCTAAACCATACGCCTTAAGAAGAGAGTTAACACCAACATATCGGATGGTTCATAGAGCCATGCATATTGAGCATTGGGAAGAATCTGGCTCAACGGGAATTAAATTTTAATGTAGCATCACTCATGAAATGGCACTAGAACATAACTCTCCATGAAAAATTATGGATTTTTACTTTCTATATAAATTTTTAAATTTTCCTATTTTGTCAAGTTTTGTATGGATTTTCCGAGTCAAGGCCAACATTAGTCACAGAAACCTGGGGTGTAAGATATCATTATTGCAGCCAGCCTGGTCTAGGCTGGCTTCCTCCATGCAAGGAATTTAGAAATGTGAAGTGGAAGCTAATTGGGAAGCAGATCAGCTCTCATCTGAAATTCTGATGATGCCATTTTGCAGGCCAGGCTTCCTTTTAAGTGAGGAATTTCACCCTTCCATCAGGTCCCAAATCGCTCCATCTATTTAGTGCCATCATCAGAAATTCTGAGACATGCCAGAGCTCAGAGTGAAACAGGTGCATCTGCATATAGCCGAATGAGGGATGCACACCCAGTCCCATGCACAGCTGGGATGTAGTAATAGATGCTTGGCAGGCTATCATTTATCAACTGTGTCTCTAATCTCAGAGATAACCAGGCAGAATACAATGGCCACCTGCCATGAACTCAAAGCTGTAAGTTTTCTAGCCTGGGCTTTGTCCTAACAAGCCCATGGGTAGCAGTAGAACACACACAAAAATGGGATGGTGGGCTCGGCTTAGAGATGAATGAAAGTTACTAGCCAAGGCGAAGTTGCTCACATATTGAACAAAAGCTAACTTGTAGGGAACTCAATATGAGAGGTATACCATGGATATGATGTAAGGTACTTCCTGTACTCATCCACTCAGTAAACAGAGCTAGACACTGTTCTAAGTACTTGAGATATATTAGGGAGCAAAACAAAGATTTTCCTTTCAAGTTGTTTGGGGGAAGACATATAAAAGCAAAAGATACACTGAACAGGAAGACTATGTAGTTATAAAATGATAAGAAATAAGGAAAAATGAAATATCAAAGCATAAAGAGAAATAGATATGCCAAGATGTAGGAGAATGATAGCAACCTGCAACTTTAGATGGGATAGTCAAGCTATGCCTTACTGATATTTCAATATTTTAGCACAAACGTAAGGGAAATAGCCATGTGACTACCCAGGGAAGGAGGCTTCCAGGTAGAAGAAGCCGCCAGAGAAAAATCCTAAACCAGGAGCATGCCAGGCCCACTGAAACATCGAGGAGGGCTATGTGGCTCAAGACAAGAAACTAAGTGGGGAGTGTGACCATAAGTAAGGTCCAAAAGGCAAGAGGAGGCTGGCAGGCCAAAGCTGGCATAGGCTACAAAGCAAGATTGTCTCAAACCCCAGCACCACCACCACCAAAAAAAAAAAAAAAAAAAAAAAATGCAAGAGAAGTCATAGCACATGAGCCTTGAGAATCACTGCAGGGACCTGGGTGTTACTGTGAGGAAAAATGGCAGCTATTACAGAGTTAGCTGTTAGTGCTCCAGTGGCTCAGTCCACTTTAGTTTCATTTCCAAATACGAGAACCATTTTGGGAACATCAAAGCACAGAGCTGAATGGTCTCTGCAAATTCTAGTGCTAAGGCCTTATCTAGAGGGAAATGCATTTTAAGTAAAAGTATGGAACTAAGCATGGTCTGTAGTTCTTGAAGATATTCTATTTTGGAACTCGAAACACATAGATGTCATTCATTGTAAGTGTTGGAAATATTTTTCCACTCCTAGAAAGAGCAAAGACGTCTGCTGGTCTGGCTATTGGCTCCTCTGAGAAAGCTTAATTTTAATCTTATTCTCATTTGGCCGGCTGGCAAGCTATTCCAAAAGAATCATGTGAAATCAGAATCTGTACATTCCTTATATGACACCAGCTAAACAGCATTTCTAGGCTTATTT